>JAGDQP010038007.1:0-18359 GCA_022664845.1 Lepisma saccharinum
CTAGTTCTGAGCAATACCTTAAGTAAAATATTTAGATGAAATGCAAATAGCTTTGTTTCTCTACAATGTTTAACGTAAAGAAAATATAATGACAATAAAATATTATGCAATGTGGTGTGATTTTAATACATATTCTATTGAATAATGTTTATTGCCCGGTTATAAATATTACTAATTTTCAGTGGTGTGATGCATTATATTGCTCTAGTTCTGAGCAATATCTTAAGTAAAATATTTATATGAAATGCTAATAACTTTCTTCCCTTACAACGTTTAACTTAAGGAATCTATTATGACAATAAAATATTTTGCAATGCGATATGATTTTAACAAAAATTCTTAAGTATATTGCACGGTTATAAAATTAAGAATTTTCCTTCCCGAGATCCATGATATTTCTGTATTAGTGAGCAATATTTAAAGTAAAATATTTATATGAAATGCATATAACGTAGTTTGTGCACAACGTTTAGCGTATAGAATCTATTATGACAATAACATATTATCTAATAGGATATGATTTTTATCCTAATCCTATTCTACCATTTTTTTTTTTTTTTTTGCAAAACTTTAAAAGTTACAATTTTAGTGGTGAGAACATTATATGGCTCTATTACTGAACAATATCTTAAATAAAATATTTATATGAAATTCAAATGAGTTTGTTCTTTTATAGGTTTTAAAGTAAAATAATCTATTATGACAATAAAATAGTATGCAATAGGATATGATTTTAGTACAAATATGTTTTGCATTATAAAGCATGTGTAAAACTTTGAAGGATTCAGCACTAAGCATTCCATTAATCTTCGTATAAATTGTTTTCTCGATAATATCGTACTTTAGGATCTGTGTAGAAGTAATAATTAAATGATAGGGAGATGCGTCCGCCCCCACGTTAGAGCTAAAATATGATTTTTGGTAACCAGTCATTTAAAGTGCAATAAAAGCTTTATCAAACAGTGCATGCTAATATGTGCGTCCTTTCATGTTGTCTTATTTATGTATCTTGAAAGCGTCAATGCGTTAGCTATCTGTGTCATGAGATTTCAAAATGCATAAAAGTGATTAATATAACACTTCGCCTGTTAGGATCCCACCATTCTGTTTCTTTCTTTTAGACGTGACGTAGGAATTAAGAATAGCTACTTCGAAAGCCATCAGTGAAAATCAGCAGAACCTTCGTTTTATTTTTGACTCATTAGTGTATTGCGAATATCACTTCACATGTTCCGTTGTCTGGATCGCGAATATCAAAATTTATCACTCAGTCTGTATTGGGCTTTCAGGTACGTCCCTGTACTCAAATTGGGACTCGAACCATAACCACTGGACCCCGGGACAAGATTCATAGTTGTGATAGTACGATATACAACTATTCCCATTATGTGTGGTGCTCCTGTACCCAAGAAGACAAAGATACTCCCATTATATCCTCTTTCTGCTTAGCCAAAAAAGGCTGGACACTTCCTTGATTCAAATAGTTCATTTTTTCTTCTTCTAAGATTGTGGTTATGGCCCCTGCATTATGTTGTAGATCTGATTGCATAGAATGACTATAGATGCAGGGTCCTACCAGAAAGTAGTAGAACATACGAGAGAATGTTAACTTTATCCAACGAAATAATTTTGTGTGAAAATGCTACACATCAGAGTACTTCCTTGACACTTTCCTTACAGCCCCAGATTTTATAGTTAATTAGTAATAGGATGTGAAAAATGCAAGATTATTGTCCAGAGACACTGTTATTTTGTTTAATATGTATTGAAAGTTGAGTTTTTGTAAGGCATTAGATGGCTGTAATGATATATAAGTAGAAGTAAATACAGTATTCCATAACGAAGAAATAAAGTTGGAGATAAAATTTCACCATTACATTAACGTTGCTTTCTTTTTATATTTCTATGTTAAAATTTAATTTTGGCGGCACAGGCATATACTAACAGACAGTCTCTGTTAGCAAGCCCGCGCCTATGTAAAAATTATTACACACACTTTATAGCTATGAAGTGGTGAGATCTGTACTCATCGTCACCCTTTCTTCGAACCTCTACCTTTTAAGAAAATAAAATGATTTTGAGAAACGGTGAAAAAGTTTAGAAAACGAATGAAAACCAGTACAAAGCCACACAAGACCACAACTGTGAATTCGAACAACAATATTGTCAAGAAACGAAAAATTGTCATTTTACAGTCGTTCATTATCAGGCAGATCTTGCCTAATTCTAAGGTGTAGAGATTGTCCTGCCATCTAGCGGCCTTAATATTTTCGCAATTGAGTGTAGTTGGTAATTTCCTTTCATCACAACAAGAGTACACTTCTTCTTACAGATACTGCAAGTTCTTAACTTCGCATCAACTATTTTATATTCTTGGCAACGTCCAGTAATACTTTATTAATTATGGGAAACACAATCTGGATTGTGTTTCCCATAATTAATAAAGTATTACTGGACGTTGCCAAGAATATAAAATGATTCTTTCAGTAATGTCTTTCCTTTCATAGAAACTATACGTTTTGAAAACTCAAAACAATTGAAAGAACTTGTTTTGTTTTTACTCTCCTAAAATGTTGATAAAAATCACTTACGCTTTTATATGCTTTTAATATATTTTCAAGCTTGGAGAGACATACAGAGAGAGAGAGAGAGAGGAGGGAGAAGAGAGAGAAACAAAAGACAGAAAGAGAGAGAGAGAGAGAGAAACAGACAGACAGAGAGATAATTACGTGATTGGTAGTTAACATTTATTACTGAAGACAAAGTAAGTAAGTACCTGTCGGAATTTCCTTGATTTGGACAATAATTTTTACCCGTCTTGAGTCAATCAAATTTATGTGTTCATTTTACTAGCCCCTTGATCATAATGATGTATTATACTCAATATAGCTTGGTACAGTACAGAGGGATCCATTCCAAACAACAGTGAACACAATTCCATATTCCGTTGATTTTGCGTAAATCTTATTAATCCAAAGACCCATATATGACTCAGCGATCCCCTGACAAGGAAATCTGAGCGATACTAGCACTCCTGGTGTCAGGGGAACGCAAGACCAAACAAAATTGGTATACCGTAGCCTCAATTAGCGCCGCCATTTAAATACACAAGAAGTTCAGTCAATTAGTAGTTGCCTGGAGAGTGACGTGACACATTTCGTTCTAAATTGTAAGTATAATGTGATAAGCATTTTAAATTTCCCACTCATATGATATCCAAACATCAAACGTTACCATCTATCACGGCCTGGTGAAGTCTAGAATATTTTAGGCATCCTACAGGCATTACGTTAAATAAGAAAATAAAAAGGCAAGGAATATAGTTTAAAAAAACTGATTCACATCTTATGTTTCAATGCAACAACGGGTCTCCTGTATATTTCTCCTTCACACACATGCGTGCCCGTGGCTGCTAATTCCGCTGTCGTGACATACATTGTGATAGCATAACTTTTCCCTATTGCCTGCGGTTGTCTCTAGCTGCATGGTGATTTCAAATGTTAGTACATAGACTCATTTCTTTATACAGATACTCTTTGCTTTAATCGATAGTATCTTCCAGTTGCGAAAAATGGGGCACCGGAAGTACTTCGCTTGAAAGAATGCAATGTTCAAAATTAATTCTAGGAAGTGCGTCTTTCGCCATTTTTTGTATTGCACAATGACACTTGAGCCATTTCTCTTGACTCTATGGAAGGAGCTCTATAAAATCAGCTGCGCCCCTGTGTTGAAGTAAACACAAGTTACGATAATAGTTTCAAGCCTTCTTTTCCTAGTCGAAATTTTACTTAATCAAAGATAAATATTTATTGTTCATTTTACAGAAACAAACAAAAATTTCGTAACGTTTTCAGAAACATATAATAACTTAATTTTCTAGATTTTAACTGATACACCTTGATAGGCACATGATATTCGAACTATCAGATACTTGTATTTCCAACTTGCAGTATATAGTTGTCAACACGATTTTTGGCACACGGGAGAGGGCACATGTGTCGAGAAAAACCTGGTACCTTGAAAGCAAATGTGTTTCGGAATATTCTACCACCTGTCATTTAGGTGGTAAAGGCAATTGCAAACTGTTGTATAGAACTACATTTGACGACCCTAAGAGCCTCCTGCGCGGTAACACTCTGGAGTTCAGTGTGAGCGGTCTCGGGTTCGATTCTCAGTGCGGGCTCAAAAATTTCGGTGTTAACCCAGTATTGTGATGACAATTGGGGAGCTACTTGACTAAAAGAAGTAGCGGACTGTGGTCAAGAAAGTGAGGAGCACGGCTACAAAGAGGCGTTACAGGGGCTGTCGCTCCACTCAGTTTAGTTTTAGTGAAAAATTATATGACCTATATTTATGTGTAAAGTGGAAAAACAGACTAAGCACTGGGCCTCTCATATCTGCTGTTCGACCTCTAGCGTCTGACATAATGGGCAAAGGATTCGCGATATATTAATTTTGCAGATCCTGTGGTATGGCGTGAACCAAGATATTAACACGTCCTAAGACTGCAGTTTTTTCCTTACCAAGATAAAAGTAATAAGTATTAAATAAAAGCACAGTTTAGGGGTATCTCTTTGGGGCATTCAATGCCGGACGTGTTTTCGAAATCCATTGAATGTCCCAGTTTATATCTCTTAAGGATATCTAGTTTTTGGTGTCCACTGAATGTCCTTTGGATATCCATTGTTGGTTTTGGACGTACATTTGAAGCGTATGCGCGAACGAACGTCTAAGTGACATTTTCAAGTGAAAAAAATCACGAGTAAATTTTTATATATAACAGGAAAAATATGAGGCATAAAATATTCATACTTTGCACAAAAGCGTATTCATACTTTAGTCCAACATGTCTCATTATTATCCTGTTATATATAAAAATTTACACGTGACTTTTTTTATTTGAAAATGCCACTTAGACATTTCTTCGCGCATATGCTTCATTTGTCGTTCGAGTACCACTTTTGGACGATCCATGGACGTCATGCGATATGTCGGGCTGCCAATGTTGCAGAGCTAGGTGTGCTGTTACATATGCATGCCTTTATTTCAGGAACAGTCTTCGCAACATAAAAAGAGCGGTAAAATATAAGTTATTCTGAAGGAGCGGTCATAGCAGACTGATTAGTGCGGCAGACTACAAATCGTAAGGTGCTAGTTCAAATCCCGCTGAATTCAATTGAAAAAATGCACACATTATAATATATAATCATGAAGGTAATGAAGGACGTCCAACTAAATATGTATACCAATATAGAGCAAAAATTGTCAGTAACCTTTTATCAAGAATTGAAATATCCGCCTATTTTTTATATTTTGAAACATTTATATTTCAAGTAATGTTTAATACTCAAGTATATATAAACAAGGGACATTCGTTAATTTGAATGAAGGAAAAAAACGATTGTGACATACGAACGTAATAGGCTTCGTGGCAAGAGAGCGAAATGTGGATACAGAAATATGATGGTTTATCTTTCTAGAACATAGACCAAAGGATATACAAGGGTGCTTTTCCTAACTATGTAAACCGAGGAAGAAAGTTTATTGCAATGAGTATTATTATGATAAACACAAGTCATGTTGTTATCGATGAATAATCCTAGAAATTAGTTAACGTTTGTATATTCTGGGGCATGTGATTAGACGGGATTCCTGAGCGTTGAATTGTTAGCACTTTTATCTGTGTTTAGGAGAAGTTGATTATCATAAAACCATTTTTCTAGCTGTTTTGTTGTAATATCAACTTCGTTTCAAAGATGTTGTACTCCATTAAATTTGAGGATTAATTTTCTGTTGTCATTGTAGAACACGATGTATGGTTCACTGACTTGGTTCACCACACTAGACTAGCTAAAGTTTACCAGAATTTGTTGTTCATACGATATATAATTAGCTCTGATTGTCTATAATTTCAAATCATCTTTTGTGAGGTTCCGAGATCTGTAGCTCTGTGGAAGGAGTAAATTTTTTATGATGGGTGACAATTTCAATAGCCAATTTGAGGTAGGTAATGATATCGTTGCCAGTAGCTTTTATGAATTATAAGTTACCATCACCGAACTTTAAGGAATTCTTGGGAGGAGTGGACACCATAACACACGCCGCTGAATTAATGGAACACATTGTTGGTGGTGACGGAACAGCCATTTTGCGACCGTGCATTTTGCAACCCGTACATTCTGTGGCCCGAAATACAGGTGACCGTTCGATTTGCCGCCCTGAATACTGATTCATACTGAAATGCCGATTTTGAACCTGTTAGCACTAGTAACTTGCCTTGTCTTTTAATACATGTAAGAAGCTTGTTGTTTAGGTCAAATTAACTTAGATTACCATCTTCATTTTGGAAGCAAGCTACTACAATTTGTGAGGCACGGGAATTCGTTTCGGGTAAAGGTATCCCCTGTGGAAGGCTCGATCCACGGTACGAAGAAAGATGGGAAGGCCAGTCTCAAGGTCGACCGCATTTACCTGAAAGGTGCCCAGGAATACCATGGACACTCTGGTACTCAATTTGGTAGGAGGCTGAGTTTACCTTAGAGTGCCAGGAATGGGAACACTACAAGAAAAGTTTGCAGCGGATTGGTTGAGATTTGAGTTATTTAAAGTCAGGTTAGGTTCTCTCATTTTTAATTCCATTCATCATTTTACCTTCTTATTTAGTGTTTTCTGTGTTTATTGCTCGTTCTACATGTGTGTACTGCATTTGGAAATTCGAGATACTTTTGCTTTCTTCCGGCGAATTTTCGAAAGCTGCTTCCCGCAATGGGAAATGCGACCTTAGGTTAACTTTGCGGAATCTCAGAGTTCCAATGGACTGAGCGATGTTATCGAGTGTAGAATATGACGTAATATAATAATGAACTTATCTGTTTAAGACGTCGCGTCCCCGACTCTAAAATAAGTACATGGGTCGCGAAAGGCGCTATTCAGTTCCCTGGGTTGCAAAGCTCAAGATATTCTGCAGAGTCGCAACTTGAACGATCGCAAAACGCACGGGCTCAATTTCAACAAGCGATTATTCACTTATGTCGGCAAGCAACAAGGGATCCCTCGGCAGGTGGGACCCGGGGCGACGCCATCGCTACTTTCTCCTCCCCTTATGTCGCCACTATACGTCATACTCAAATAATTTTCATTTAGGGATACAGCTTTAGCGGCACATATTTGTACTAACGAATTGTGGATTTGAAAGCCCGCACCTATGAAAAGGAACTATACTTGTTTATACTGGAATGGAAGTAAATGGCATCAGTATTTTTATTATTTTAATATAGTCTTGGTGAGGCCATGACTATAACCCCTTAAAGGGTTATGCCCTTTTTCTAGGAGGTGTGTTTGGCATATTGTGGGAAATGTTGGATTGGTGTTGGTCATCTGAAACTCTTTATTAATACATCATTAAATACAACTTCAGGATATTACGACTTCACATCGTAATCATTAATTTTGTGAAATAAATGCGACCATGATATCATGCAGCGCTTACACGTCACAAGCACAACAGTTATATTGATAATATAGGCCAATATATGTTATCTTCAGCCCAGGGGTAGCTCGAGGGCACTAATGAGAGACGATATGAACCCTGTTAGTAATTGATGGATTACTGTGCAAAAAATGGAATGATGAAATCTTCTGTTGTGGAGCTGAGAACAGAGTCAGGTGACGACTTTCTGGGAGGTTGTTGAGAAATATGGTAAAATAGATGCTCGTGATGAGGTATACGGGATTGTTGGTGAGAGGAGGATGGTGTAAGGTATATGTAGCGTCGTGATGCATGGTGTGAAGCAGTAGAAGATGGAAGATTTCGTATATTTTTGTGATATAGCGTTGTGGTAATTATTCGATATGGATTAGTATATAGATATATGGGATGGTAAAAAGTGCATACAGGTCTGCAGTGGGGCTAGGTAATTTAATTATATGAGCAATGCAGAAGGCGTGGCGCTCGGGACTTTTTAGTTTATTATAGAGTTCTCGTGGGATGGAGGTCCATGCAACATGGCCGTACGTGAGGACAGGACGTAGAAATGCCTTCTACTTGTTAAGCATGACTTTAGGTTTCGGTCCCCAGAATGTGCCAGTAAGACGTTTGAGAAGATTCACACGATTTTATGCTTTGTTTATGATATCGTTAAGGTGGGTGTTCCATATGAGATGATGATCGTATGTTACGCCAAGGTATTTTACTGTTTTAGTTGGTTCAATGAGGGTTTGATTTAGGCTACGATTTAGATGAGTGGGATTATATTGGACTTCGGAACGAAGTTTGGGTGAGAGAAAGATGACAGCTTGAGTTTTGCTAGCAATTATGGCGAGGTACCAGGTGTTCTACAATTTGCTGAAAGCAATAATCGCCTGCTGTAAAGTTTTGTTAATTGGTCGAATGGTTTTCGCTTGTCCATATATTGATTCGTAAAAGAATGTTTGATGACAATGCCGAATTGAAGAGGAGGTGCCATCAGCACATTTTTTTTAAGTTTACACGTTCAAAGGGGTTTACCCTTTCTTCGGTGAGAGATGTATAGGACTGTGGTTTGCCTTTATTTACATGTGGAAAAGTGAGTTTTGGGCATCTCTTTATTTAGTCTTTGGGGCATCAATTAGGGTTTGGGTGTATCAGTTTATCCATGGAAAGAAACAATCGGGAAGAAAATCTGTTATGTGGTTTTACCGGGCTATTGGGGCATAAAAGAATGATGAGTGAAGTGCAGAAGACACCACAAACACGGGGGTTGGTTAGTTAGATGAGTGCAGAGTTATCTTGTGATCTAGGGCGTCACAGAGCTGATGAAAAACAGATGAAGCCCCACTGCATTCCTACATTGAGGAAACACTAGTACTGTGATGGGTATATATGATGGCTAAGATGAAATGGTCTGTAGATGGCTAAATCCGCGTTCTGGGGGTCGTTGTCATCCAGAGTGTTATGATAGAGCGTTAGAAGATGCTGTAACGGTGTGTATTGATATCGTGAGGGGGTCATGAACAATGGCCTGATGTAAAGCGTCCAGAAAGAGGATTTCCTTCTGCAATGGCCTTAGTGATGTATTTTGTGCGGAGGGATTCTAAGTGCTGTATGATGGCTGGAAAGTTAATTTGGCTGTATAGATCAGCGGTGGGGGGTGGGAGATTAATTCGGTAAGCTAAGCGGAGTGCGTGACGTTCATAAATGGCAAGTCGGTTGTACACATAGGTTATCTGGAGCAGAGATCCAGCTGAGGTGGCCATGGGTAAGAGCAGGTCTAAGGAAAACTTTATATGTTTTAATGACTGTGTCTGTGTGAAAACCCCAGGTGGTATCCACTAGCCGCCGTATAAGGTTAGGTCTATTGCTAGATTGAGTCCTGATTTTCTGTAGTTGTGGTCCAGAAGAGTTGTGAGTCATAGATAACGCCGAGATATGTTACTTGGGAAGATGGTTGGATGAATGTGTCGTTTACATGAATATTTAAAAGAAGAGGGTCGCGTTCGATGCGAGAGCGTCAGCGAGGGGGAAGAAAGATCAGGGCTTGTGTTTTTGAGAATTTATAATGGGTTGCTATTTAGAGCAACAGGAAGTGTAGGTATCAATGGCAGGTTGGAGAGTGTGATTTATTTCTTGGATTGTTCTAGCAGTAGTTAAAAAGGCTTTACCATCGTCGTAATGATAAAGGAATACATTTGGTGGTAAAGGAGGTATTTCCGCAACATATAAGATGTAGAGTGAGGGTGAGAGAACGGAACCTTGAGGAACTCCACCATGGAGAAAAATGATATGGAAAACGATATTATTGATATGAATTTAGGTCATACAATTGGTAATGAAAGAATGGATACAACAGATGTACGAGTTAGGGAGATAATAATGATGGAGCTTAGTTATAAGTCCAGCGTGTAAAACTGTATAGAAGGCTTTTTCGAGATCAAACAGCAAAAGGCAGGAAGGTTTACAAGTATTGAAATGATTGGTGATGACAGTGGTGAGACGTAAGAGTTGATCTGAGATGCTAATATGGGGTCTGAAGCCGGCTTGATGGAGAGGGGGAAGGTTATGTTCGGTAATGTGGGAGTGCATGCGGCTACCAAGGATACATTCGATGAGTTTACTGAAAACAGAGGTTAATTGAATTGGACGGTAAGATGATCAACCCATTGAGGAGGGTAGAATCCAGTACGGAGAATGAAATTGTAGATGGTGGCAAGGAGTGTGTAGAGGATAGGAAGGGAAGACTTGATAAGCTTGTAAGTAATTTTGACGAAACCGGGAGCGAGATTACGTTTTGGTCGAAGGTGGTGCGAATATCGTCTTGTGTGATGGGAGAATTTTCGAGGTGGTGATGCGTGCCAGGTTGCAAGTGTGGAGAGTGTGGATTGGAGAGTCTGTCGATGAGAGGAGTGCGGGTGAGATAAAGGGGATGGGCAGTAGGGAGATCCAACGACGGCGTTTGTAAGCGTCAAGGTAGTTGCGGACCATGCGATTCCAACGTCTATTGTTTTAATGCAATTTGTTTTTGGGTGCGTTGAAAGTCCCGAAAAGCTCGGTGAGGTGCAGAGAGTATGGTTTGGTATTGGGGAGACATAGGGGGTTTGTGAGGGAACGAGATCGGAAAGGTATATTTTCTTGTGAGGCAATTTCAAGTGAATGTGTGAGATGATCAACGAGAGTATATAGTTCTTGTTCAGTGGCAGGTTCAGGTAAGTCTTGAAATGATTCTGTAAGATCTGCTTGGTATTAAGGTCAGTTTGCATGATTGTAATCTAAGAATTGAGTAGGTGGCTGATGATATTACGGCCTTGGGGTATTGGAAATATCCAGTAATATTGGGGCATGGTTGCTGCTGAAAGGAGTAGAAGTCTTAGATTGTTGATATTTAAAGAAGCAGAACTAATAAGGGCATCGGGTGTAAAATTACTGACTGGTCGTGAGGAGAATCTTAGGTCGTGAAGCTTGTCGGTTAAGAAGTTTTAGATGTAGTTATTAAATTGAAGGATATCTGATTGGGTATTGATGTCGGAAAAAATAAGAGAATGGCGGAAATTGTTGTCAAAATTTTGTAAGGGATAGAATGGCCTGGTCTGACATAAATGGTATAAAAATGATTGGTTTGGTTCGAAGATATAAAGTGGCGAAGGTATGTCCTGATAGATTATGTCGAGCTGGAGAAGTATGGTGGCGAACTGGTTGAATATGGTAAGTGCCTATTGCTGTGCCTCCATTGACTCGAAGATATGGTCCTGGACAGTCATGACGATGAAGTTGGTATTTAGGAATCAGAGGATGGTGCTTAGGGTTAAGATAGGTTTAATTGGGTGCAAAGGCTGTAACGTGTTCTTCCTTTAGTAGTTGTTCAAAGACTTTTTATGAGTTGTTAAGGATCGAACGTTCAAAAGAAAGGTAGTTGTAATGATGATTAAAGTACAGGCCGTTCTGTGTCATTTAGAGAGATCGATTGTATGCAGAAGTATGTGTATGGTCCAGTATAGGTAGCAGAAAGATATAAGCCAAAGAGTTGTTTAGTCGTATTGTCTATTTGCGTGAGTATATTATGACGTAGAAAAGGATGAACATTTTGAAGTTCAATGGTGGTGAAACGGAGTAAGTCTTAAACAACGATTGTTTCTTTTAATGAGTTTGCGGGAGCAGTAGCAGTTTTAGTGGTACGAATAGGTACTGTAAGTTCTGGTTTTTCAGGGATAGGTTCTGGCTTCTGAAGGCATTTGTAGCTATACCTTGGATGGGTTTTGTGACAGGTGTTACACGAGGGAGGCTTTTGAAGATTCGTGCAGTTTGGTGGAGCATGATATTCATTGCAGTGTCCACAAATGGGTGCATTAGAACAATGTTTGGTGTTATGAGAATGATAGGCTTAACAGCGTTCGAATCTGAAGGGGATAGGGGCTGCTGTACTTGATGGCACAACACGGTGTCGACGTCTGTAGATGTAAGCCCCGTTTTGAAGTAGATCATTAATTGTCTCCTTTGAGTCTGACAGAACTCGAACTAAGTAAGTTGGACCTTCTGTGCACATGATTCTGATGACGCGTTTGATTTCATAACATTCAAAGCGGAGTTCATCCAAGAGTTCGTCATCGGTATAAGTTAGTGGTACTCCTTTGAGAACTACAGAAAGTGTAGGGGAGCGACGAGGAGGAGGTTGTTGCTTTTGGCAGTACGAGTTATTGATTGAAGATTTGCGTTAGGTCCAAAAATAGTATAGGAGACTTTGTTTAAGATAGTACTAGCAAGGTTTGGATCTGGTGATTTTATCAGGAATTATTTCGCGTAAAGACAATTTCGTGTATAGTATTTTTTTTAAGTTGGATCAAGATGTGTTTTGGATTGGAGAATAATGTTCGGCATTTGTGAGGAGAAACTTGAAGATCGGTGGATGGTCATTGGTAACAGCAGAAACCTCCATGTCTGATTAGTCTCCATCGTTGTTGTCATGAGTAGATTTTTACAGGAGATGGAGATCCATTGCGTTGTTGTTTGAGTTTGCCAGACTGAATATCATCTCCTGATCGTTTAGTTGAGTTGTGGTGCACGCTAAGCTTTGTTACCTTGTTCCCCTGCGGATTTTCGGAGAGCGGAGGCATGGCCGAAGCCAGAAAGAGGAACTCTTTTGGAAATGAGAAAGCTAATAGTCAGTCGAAGTGTAATGAATTATATGATAAGAACCACTGTGATGCCGCTAAGAGATAGCAATACGTCCTTTTGGCATCAGCACATTTTCTTCCTAGTTTTATAAAATTAGAAATCTTATAGTGACTGTGGGAATTGAGGAAAAAGCTGCAATTTAGTTAAAAAACACAAAAAATGTTAGACAAGACAACAACTACGAGCTTCTGTAATAATATCTGCAAGACGTGTAAAATTACATTTTAAAAATAGTTCACTATAAGGACAAACTAGGAAAATTTAATGTTAAATAACGACTCTGCCATCTATGCGCTCTAATTTTCTCGCCATTAAACAACGCCAATGTTGATCTACGTAAGCAATTTTAACCACATTTACTCGAATCTAGTCCGCAATTTTTTAAACCAAATTAAGCTAAAAAATAAGGGGGTGAGAAAGGGGCGGGGGACTAGACTCGCATAAAAACTAGAAAATTCTGCTTATTATCCTTCGAGTACTTCTCTGTTACGATTACCTCGATCTTGCCGTTCGTCGCTCCATGCGCTTTCGTTTCGTTTTCCGTCATATATTACCAGAGGCGTCATTTATGGGTTTCAGAATATGAACGCACTAAAGAAGCGACATTGCGGAATCGGAGTGACAATATTGTGAACACACTTATACCTTATCCAGCAATGGTTTCCTCAATTGTTCTGAAAGCATATATTGTTTATCTGACTGGCGGGGAAATTTATTAATTGATGCTCCTTGGTCCACAGGCAGTTGTTTTCCATTTCGGTGCTAACAACTGAAAAAGACACTCCGGAATTTCGACCTCTTGACTTTCCAGAATTTCGAATTTCCTACATTCTTCAATGCGAGCGTTTTGAAATTCTGATATTCCTGAATGCTAAATTCCATTACGGAATTCCGAACAGCCCATTTGGCAATAAATAAATCTACACTTTACTATAGTATGTCTTGATAAATACACTAAATGAGTTTATATTTACAAATGAGCAAGTATATTCCATGGACTCATTTCAATATGCAACAAGCTACAAACAACACTATATCCGTAATCACAATATTAACGGTTAATCAACGGATATAAACAAAATATTAACGTTGAAAACACGTTTGTGTCCATTCGGGACAGAAAAGAACATTTGGCATGGTTGCACTTCATACATTGAAAAAAAAATCTGCCTTATTTCTTTCATTCAGAAATCATGAATTCCTATTCCTTTAAATTAAATTGAATGGTTAACAATTCCACGTTCTACCTTCCACATAAATTTCATAAATCTCTTAGTTCTAACTGTAGTAATTTCAATCGCTTGTTACGCACTCAACTAACTGCGATGACATTTTGAAATGAAACTATAGTACCCTCTTACTCGACATAAATTGATACGATATACTTTGTTCAACAAATCAGAATCAACAAAAAAAAAGAAGTAGAAAATGGTTAGGCGCAGTGTCCAATTCAGAAATTTAACTCAGTAGTACAGGTTCCGAAGTTGGAAATTTCTGTTTAGTTGACGAACGCTTATGCGTGTCAGTGTTTAAAAAGCTCTTCAGAATTTGGTGGCTACGTGAAGCCACCGGAATAATTTTGCTTTGACTATCTGTAACCACTGGTGGCCTCATCATATATTATTTTTATTGACGTTAAATTTTAATTACATGCATGTTACATAATAATGTCCCATCATATTGCAATTAGTCAAGAACTAGGATTAATTACCACACAAAAAAGGTGAAACAATCCTTCCTTCTATATTTTCCTATTTTCCATGTATGGTTTTTAAACGTCGAAATTAGAGCAATTTCGAGCAAAGAACTGGTGGCCAATATTAGCCACCAGTACTGACTCCAGGTGGCGAAACTAGAGTTTGGTGACCGTTGCATGCTTTTTAAACACTGGACTGTGTGTGTTTATGCCTCTCTCTCCCTCCCTCCCTCTCTCTTTCATTCGGTCGCTCGCTCTATCCCGTCAGCCAGAAGGGGTTATGGGAACCTGACTTCCTTAACATTTTCCTGGCTTCACATAAATCCTGCATTTATGTTGTGTGTTCATAGGATGGATAATAATATACTGTGACATATCTAGCATGTCCTGTTCCCGTATTATTTCGTGTCCCACCCACAGTTGGTGGCTGGCGACGCTCTGTAGCTCTTAACGTGCTTCTTAATTTATTTGTTGTAATTTATTCTTATTCACTGTGTTCCCGCTGGTACTTCAATTTTAAACGAAAGACCAGCAAATTATTAGATATAGAAAGGAAATCAAACAAACCAAGGAAATCAAACAATCAAGGAAATCAAACAATTTCTTCCCAAATATCTAGGGTAGAATAGAGCTAGAAATGCAACCAAAGATTTAATCAATTTCCTAACTGGCCATGATGGACCATATCAAAAGAAGCTTTCCCTTGAAGATGTTACTTCTGATTTGTATTGGTTTATCCTCTGACACTTTGCCCCCTATACACAGTTTCAGTACGGTTTGGCATGTTGACATTACTGATCCCAATACTACATGTGTTTAATGTGAACATTGCTATTGTTATTATTATTATTATTTAAGACTTATCAGATGTAAAATATGTTTTTCATCCTTTTTGGAAAATTAAATACTAAATAAAACAAAGATTTCGTCTCTGAATAAAGTGAATATCAATTATAAAATAAGCAGTTCTTTTAATCATTGTACGATAATTCAAACATACACACATATTTTTATCAGTTCTTATTGTTCGTTATGCTTTACGGAGAAAACTAATGTTCTTCCTACTCACTGAGAAGAAAAATTGATTGCAGTGTTTAGTAAAAAAAAAAAAAGTTCCCAAAAAATTTATTTTATTTTACAATTTATTGATAATTTACTTGCGAAATGTATTTTCAACAATACTGAAAGATAATTATTCTTTTATTGTTATGTAGAGACAAAACTAGTGTTCCTTAGTTTCCGTAGATACCCTATATAATTTTAATTTTCTTAACGAAGTTCGTTCTTCGTTCTTCTTATATGACACCTGGGCAAATTTACGATAAGTATTGTACATTGTAAATATTCTTAACATATTCTACATACTATCATCATTATAAATATTGAAAACAATCATTTACTTTATATCAGCTCGTGATTTTGTATTTAATAAACTACTGTTGTAAATATCTTATTTCTGTTTATGAAATTCATTAATTAAGGAATAATAGATGTCACCCCTACCATTATGTGATTTTCTGCCATTTGCTAGGTCTGCATACCATGCCAATAAGAACTTATGATGTTTTTTTCTTCCTGGTTCTCAGTTGAAAGAAAATATCAAAATGAGAAACACTACACCTTGGATGGTACCAATAATATCTCTTAATATCAAGCTCTCCTGGTCTTCTACTTAAATTCGCGAATTTTATTCGTATTGCAGAGAAACTTGTGTTAAATTCAAGCCCTGATGCTCTGATTGACGGGGAACAATGAATTAGATTCGTTTCTTTAAATTCGTCTAAGAAATAAAACTTAAATATAAATCTTTGAGGTAACTTAATAAACAGACGAGAGGCATGACCAAATTCTTTTCATTTCTTTAAAAATGCGATTTTCCGGTTTCGCTCATAACATCTGAACGGATGCTGCGAGTAGCGTGGTGATTTTTCCGTAGATCCACAATATTCAATTATATCTTCGCGTAGTTTAAGCAAATCTTCAATAAGAACATTAACAAATCTTTTATTGGAATATTTATGTTCTGAAATGCGCGTGATTGCTTATGTTTTCGTCTCAGCTTCACTACAGTCATTCTAATTAAAGTACAATAATGAGTGATTCCTCGTTGTATGTGTTATAAATAGGGTGACTATGGGTGGATGTTACGTTTTGACAAACTAAATAAACTTGAAATCCAAGGGGATGTGATATGGGACTCTTCTTCTCCTTTCGTTTTGATTGCTAAAGGATAAGTAGGTTGGTTTCGAATTGCTTTTTCAATATTATACGTATTTGTTAGTTCAATCAGAGTAATGATTATGTCAACATTTCCAAACACCATAACAAGACCATAAGCAACGTTGGTTCACCATAGTTTAATAACTTAAAGTTGGTAGAGAAATTCTGTAGAATACATTCAGATATTATTTTTTTTACCTTATTGTTGATATATCCCCTCTCCTTACTCCCCTTTTAGTATACATTTGTTATACAGGTATGCTTTGAAATATAGCTGGATGTTTCACGACCACTTTCTGCTTGTAACTTGCAGTTCAGACTTAACTCTGGAAACATTAAACCAACTTAGGGGATTCACCGGTAGATTTAGAATTTTCGAAAGCAACCTAGCAGCTAAAACGTTACTATTCTGAAATATAAAATTTACGAAGTCCGAAATTTTTTTGATTGAACCCATCATAATAATGGGAAGTTAAATATTTTAAATTAGGCTAAAAGCTGGACAAATAATGTACGGCTCGACTGTTAAGCTGAACGCATGACATCACCGTCAAAAGTAGGACTGTCAGGTCAAATGCGGGACAAAGGTCCAGTCTAGTTATGAACCACAAAATAAATTGGTATATGCTCTAAAACCCATAGAAATAGAAAACTTCCACCAAAATATATTTTTTGTGAACAATTTCCTTTTTGACGTTGTTTTCCTTGTTGTTAGGACTTTCGAGAGTCGTTTTTGTAGAATGTTATGAATATATATCCTAACTATGCTTGAATCAAACCTGGTTCTTCCTGAAAGTCGTTTTTCTCCATTCTATAGTGTCTTGGTAAAAAGCAACTAATACTTCGAAACTTCCTTATGTGTACAGGTTTCACTATGGATACGTAAGGTTTAACCTTGATCGCACATTCTTCAGTCAGTAATTCTGGTAAAATAATGACATTTAGTTTTATTTGCAATTAATTGAAAAAAAAATGGTATTAAGATCTAGAACGAACGTTTATATCTAATAGTAAGGAAAATTTTGTTAAAGAAATGTCTTGTAAAATAATGTGTTTTCCCAAATTCTCTAGTCCCTGAATATAAAGTTGGGGCTTCTGACATACGGTACGCATGTCTTCTGGTCGGTATTTTGATTAAGTTTAAGATATTTTGGATCTATGGTTTGGTAGGTATGGATAAAAATAGTGCAAGGTAGTGAAATTCCTTGGTTCTTTTCAAAACTACATCCAGTTGCAGCAAATTTCGTTGGCTATATTTCAGGCGCTATTTGTTGAAGAGAGACGGAAGATACTTCCTTGGAGTAGCTTTCCGACAAACTTTAAATATTTCCGTTTTTTATTTCTTTTATACGTACGCGCGGAAAGCAAACTACAGAACAGTTTGTGAAACAGTAACGAAAAGATTAAGGTTTTGTCTACTGACTTCGCCATTCCTTCTCCATCTATAGCTGCATGTGTATCTTGCATACACTGTTAAAAGTGTTCGTCCAATTGCCTGGAAAAAGTCAATAAACTATCTGAATGGAACGTGACTAACGAAACTCAGAAACCTTTCAGTTTCCTAAAATATTCAAGCAAAGAATACGTGTAAAAAAAATTATCTATTATTATGAACGTTCAAAATCTGAATTTTAATAATAGTCGCATTATGAACCTGAATATTCTTTGCTTGAATATTTTTGTATTAGGAAAACAAATTAGGTTAGTGAAGATAGGTCACGTTTCTCGATCTCGGATGTATTTTGCATTGCCACCATTCAACTATGGGTGTTACACTTTACAGTGAAACCTCCATTAACC
>JAGDQP010038008.1:0-11581 GCA_022664845.1 Lepisma saccharinum
GCACCCTTTATATATTCGAAAAACCCTGCAAAAATATAAAATCACTTCTCTCTTGCTGTTAGATTTGATTTGTGGGAACCGAACTTTATACTGTGGGAACTGAACTTAATATTTTTTACTACTTTTAAATTCCATATTTTTTATCTGTACTTCTTCTTCTTCTATTTCTCCTTCTCTCTTTCTCACTCTCTCTCATTTCTCTGCCTCTGTCTTACAGACATCCATCGGTTTCAATGTTTGATTGTATGTTTAAATTTCTCCCTTGATCAACTTATGTATATTGATTCGTCTCGCTTTCATTTTATCGATACTAATACATGTGTATTAAAAAGAAAAACGTGTTCATGATGTTCGCTGATTTTAGTATGGGCGAGACGAAGGAAGGAGAAAGAGGGGGTCTGTTTACTAGAAACGATTATGGGATAAGAAGGTGCCATTTGGGTTTCCTAGCTGGACGGCGTTCGCTGTCGCAATATTTTTGATGCAAAGTGTACCATCCCGGTATATGCCTGTCGTGACTGAGGAAAACACTGGGAAAACCTAAGTCAGGACAGTCAGCCGCTGGTACCGAACCGAGGACCTCCCGAATACGAAACCAACGTTCTACCAAATAAGGTACGGTGCTCGGAAGAAAGCATACTAGTTTCGATGTTTATCACATGCACGGACACACAATATCATAGGCACGCCCATACAAAATAACGTAAATAACAACATAATATCAGAAATTATCAAGCATAAATATCGTGCATCGTGCCCTATTTTTAAGAACTGATAGAAACTGACCTTTTCTCTTGTCTTTCATGCGTAACGTTAGTGTTCTATGGAATTCATTAAGAAAGAAAAAAGAAAGAAACCATGGGTTTTAAAATTCATTTTTGTATCTCCATGTTCGGTAAGGATCTTTTCTATTGGAGAATTTGAATTAAACTTTTCAGTACCCTTCAACTAGTAGCCCACCTAAAATAAAAATTTTGTTAGGTTTCCTATTTTATTGTTTGAAATGGGACTCTCTTAAGTTTTTCATTATTTGCTACATACTACAAGAAATCATAAATATATTTTTCAGAACCCAGGACGTGAGATAATGTTTTCTGTTAAAGAAAAGAAAATTCCAACCCTTGCTCGCTCACTCACACTCTCTCAGAATCACACACCGCCGACTCAACGTTAATTGGGTGGCCTATCTTGTAGGCTTAGAGAAAAATCGTGTATAACAAAGTGATGTGAACATAATTTTGGCCATGATAGTACATATCAAAGTGCATGTGCAGAATCACATGATGATGTTGCTGAAAGCAGTGGCGTCCCGGGAATACATCTACGGGAGGCAACTTCAAAATTTTAAATAGAAACTGGGGTTGATTTTGCTCCCTTTGCAATAAGCGTGACATTTTGAATCACTTTTAGAGGAACAAAAGCTTTTGAGTCTTGCCCCGGGCCAGATCAAAATGAATTTATAATTTCTTCAAAAATTCGGTAAAACATTTTGAATTTAATCAAGAAGTAAGAAAAAATAATGAAAAATAATTGGATTCCTTATCCTAACATTAACAAATATAACTGCCACAACACAAGAAAAACTTAGGGGTAGCGTGTCTGCCAACCAAGCGGCATTGGGTATGTCTAGCGTACGAACCCTGCTCCGGCCGGCCATCCTGACTGAGGTTTTCCTCAGTCTCAACAGGCGAATGCCGGGATGGTACCTTCTGTAAGGCTAGGGTCTCTCCCTTTCCATGAGCGCCGACTCGACTCGAGCAAATAGTGAGCGCCGACTCGACTCGACTCGAGCAGTTGTGACCACTGACTCGACTCGACTCGAGTAGGTACTGGGCACCGACTCGACTCGAGTCGAGCGAGTCGGCATTGAAATAACAAAAAAAAACTTTTTAAAGACATTCTTTTCTTAATTCGTACTAAAAAGGAAAAAAATATTGTTTATGCATGACTAAAAAGAAAAGAATGGGGCGCGTCATTTCAAGAATTTATGAAGCGACAGTATATGAGAGCGCGCTCATGCTTTTCTTTTTAGGCATGCATAAACAAAACTATTTTTTTTTTCCTTTTTAGTACGAATAGATTAAGAAAAGAATGTCTTTAAAAGTTTTTTATTACTTTTTTATGTTAATTTAGTTTCACTATTTGTTTTTTCTATCCTACTAACTTTAGAAACAATGATAGTAGAAAGCATGATAGTCGATGTAAAGTTAGTTTATTGATCTTCTTGGCAACATAATTTGTTGTTCTAAGTTTTCTCTAATAACTGAACAATTAGAAAACCGAGATAGCTGTGTATAAATTATGAGGTAAGATAACTTTACATTACTATGACATCGTCCACTGACTCCTTTTCTGACTGTTATGTCAATCCGCTCGGCTCGAGCGGCGAGTCTAATGCTCGAGTTGAGTCGCCGCTCGAGCTCGACTCACTGTAACCGAATCATAGTGTAAGTCTCTCTGAGCATCGACTCGGCTCGACTCGAGCACATAGTGAGCGCCGACTCGACTCGACTCGAGCATATAGTGGGCTCCGACTCGACTCGACTCGAGCAGTTCTGAGTACCGACTCGAGCAGCTACTGAGCGCCGACTCGAAAAAAATGTCCTAACGTTAGGTTTACTGTCACTAACGAACAACTTACTGCCTGTGTTTATCAATACTCATGTGCCTAATAGCGGTTGTAGCCGCAGCAGATGAACCTATAGAGAAGTTCTGTCTTTTTATTCTTGGAAAAACTGTGAATAGAGGCTCGCATGTAAACAGAAGTACTATTGCATATCGCACGGCCTGAAACCCTGAAATAACATATAACTTTAGCCCTAAAACTGGCAGGTCCTTTCCAGTCGCTTTGTATTCTAAATTTGTGTCCCTCCTAGATCTTAGTAACTATAAGTCCGACAGAGATGATTTATACACAGCTGGATTAGTCATGGTCTACAATGGTAAGAAAAACTATGAATGTGACTCTAAAACTAGTAGGTCCTTTTGAATCGCTTAGTATTCTCCATTTGTGACCCTACTAGATCTCAATAGCCACAAGTTCGACAGAGATAAGCCATACACCGTTGGATTAGTAATGGACACTGGTGGGAAAATCTATGACTGACTAAAACTGGCAGGCCACGGCATTCGCTTAGTAATCTCCATTTGTTCCTATCACTTTGAGCTTTTTTTAAAAAAATACGTTATAATTCGAATTTATACGGGGGCGTTTTGGTTTTGTTTATAATAAAACCATTACTTAATATTTTACGTTATTAGGCTAGGAATTGTTGGTTACATTCTACCTTTGATTTCAGTGGATGGAAAATACTATTTTTAAGTGAGTAAAATCTTTCACTGTAGATAATGATTTTTTATTTGTTTGTTTGTTTCTCTTCCGAGGAAGTGTTTTAACTACTCCTTCCCTGCAAGACAATTATGCAGAGAAAGTGGTTGATCTAAATTACTTCTGATAGCCAGCTTATAGGGAGATAGACAAACATTCTAAATTATGTCTTCGAATTCCAAAAGTCGAAATAATATATTGCATTATACTAGGATAATAACTTCTATGGGGAAGCAGAGGCGGGGGGAGGCAATCTTCCTCCACTCACCACGTCCACCCTCTTAGTATAGAACCATTGAGGAACAACACAAACTCTACAGAATTAGCCATTTTTCGCAGGAAACCGGTCGAGAACCTGTTTCATTCAAGCGGTACACACATACTTATTCAGACATTCGCTTCTCCGACTTCTCACCCCTTCCACTGCCAGGCCTAGAGTGGGGCGTGGCTTAACCTCATCAAACCTTTTAGAGGTGGACTAGAATAGCTATATAAAATACTATTTTTTTTATTGGTGTATCGGATATGTTTGCAATTAAAATTATTAGAATCGTTTGTTCACAAGGAATAAAACAAAAAAAAGTTGATCTTTGTAGTGTAATTGGTTGCAAAGTTAGTCATATTGTAATTTAGAGAAAACAAAATAATTTTATTTATTTTTTAGTAATTTATTTCTGAAAAACTAGGAAACAAATGTACGTTCTAAGTATTTCAACCCGCTCATAAACTTCTGAAGAATGCTCCAAAACTTTTCTTTTCTATTAAAGATATCCAGTTCCTTAGAAAATGAAGATATTCGGTATCAATTTTCTGTCCATAAGCAACAACAGTAAACTTTCCAGCTCTGAGAGAAGTAGAAGACCCCGTTAATGTTTAGTTCTAATGGAAGTCTCAAAAGATTATCTCTTAATTAGTTAATTAAGTACCTAATTAGTAATTAACTCTAATACAAAATGAACTTTCGTGTGTAACTTACATTAAAACAAGTTGTTGTTTTTTAATTAATACAGAACAGTGCATCACACCTAAAAAAATAAATCAAATGTTAAACTTGTGCTTAATTGAGACGTTCAGAATAGCAATTGCACATGCGCGAATTGATTTTTCTCGCGGTACATTCAGTACTCCAACCTCTATCGTTACGGAAAGTATTAGTGGTCGAATCTTTTCTTTTTCTTTCTTGTTCATTGTTGAAAGAGCTTCATTGTTATAGGTTTGAATATTCACAACAATCAAGCGATTTCAACAATGAACAAGAAAAGAAAATTAAAAATCGGCATTGATCGAACTCTTGAATTTGTTATGAATGTTCTTCTCTGACAGTTTGAGCTCTCTAGGCCTGAATTTGTAGGAGCAGCTTCGTGTAGCGGTAAAAATACATATGTAGTGCTGCCATCTTTGTGTTGGAGATCGTTGCTTTATAGTTTACACTAACCTTAACTCCGCTATTCTGTGAGAAAATGCTCATCCTACAAATACGAAGGAGATTTAAAATAATGAGACATAAATAATAATAACTCTAGTCAGAGGAACAAAACGATTGAACGAAGCTGTGACCCCTAGCAACCAGTGAATCTGATCGTTTACCTAGCAACGTGTAACCAAGGAATTATTTTCTTACCAACTGTGTATGTATTCAAAAGGTTGTTGACTTCGCATTTATGAAGTTGACCTAATGAAGATGCCTCAATTAAGATATAATGCTGCGATTATAGAAAATGCTATCTAAAAAGACTATAGAGTCATTAAAATAATGTGTGTAAGGCTACAAGAAGATGGAGCAATTAGTTATATATTGAAGTGACATCCACAGAAGAGCTTGTTATATTGAAACTTTATGGAAGACCAGCAGTTTGAAGAATCATGGTGGAAAATCAGAAATATATATACAACTACGTTATGAAATTGGACATTCCTCAAGAGGTTTTAGAATTTGAATACTGAGGACACCGTTGTGACAACGGTAACAATAATCTGTGAATATTGTTGAATATACCAGTTGTTGTACTATGCAGAATGTCTTACACGAATTGAACAGAAGTTTTACTGTATTATCCAGAACGATATTAACCATACGGTTCATGATTTGTTGTTGGATGACTAACGAAATAAATTCTTCTAAATTGGGAACAACTGCAGTTTAATGAATACATTCTGTTGTTATTTAGTAGATGAGTTGTTTATACTAAATATTGCTGGGTTTATACTAAATATTGAACATCACGACTTCTTATATGGAGAACTCGTTTTAACAATAGCTCCACCATTGGTTGGATACATAGAAATTAGATATAACAAAATCACCCTTGAAGATGACCAATGTTTTCATTATAATGTGTTGTTTGTTTCTCAGTGAAGGTAACAATCGAAAGTAATATTTGAAACGAAGTCTGTCAATAGTGGTCTTTATCGCTTCTGCTTACCATTTTTCTCTGTCTCCAAAAGCGACTATAACGTGCTGTACAAAAAAAAAATGTTTAATTTAAATCGGTCCGTCTATTAAAAAATTATGGTCCGACTAATATTCATAACGTATACGCCTCGCAATTGAGTGACAGCTCGCGATAGGCGGGAACAGTGTTGTCAAATCGTGCAGCAGCTCCCTGCTGACGAAGGTGTCAGAGCGACATCACGTGTCATGACGGCAACCTTGCAGCGTTTCCTGGTACACAGATCCTGTTGCCAGGGTGATAGCAAGGATTAGGGAGTCTCTAGTCCTTGGTGATAGCTTTTTGCAGCTGACGATGTCAACCCCTTTCTTATTTTCCGATACGTATAGTCTATATCCAGATCGAGATGGACTAATCTAACACTTCTAAGTTGAATAATCTGAAAGAGCTAATAGAGAATATGCACGCATAAATTAATTTCGAATCTTCAATGACATTATGAGACGACTGACAACGATTTGCGGATATACTTTCAGGGACGTATAGAGGGGGATTGATCGGGAACTCCGGATCCCCTTCGGAATTCTAGTTTCTGTAAAATATATATATATTAAATACGAGGGTCGTTCAATAAGTCCTTAGAAAATCCAATAGATGGAACTCGTAGAATCGAAAGAGGTTAGACTGCTGTTAAAGTTTCAGCTATATCCATCACGTGGTTACATTTTCATAGCAACAAACCTTTATTTATATAGAAAAAAAAATAGAAAATTAAAAAAAAAATAGTTTCGTGCGGTGAATAAACACTTCTATTTAAAAGGCTTAACACCGAAAGAGATCAAAGATGAGTTGAATGAAGTTCATGGCAAATCTGCTCCTGTGTTTACGACTGTTTACAATTAGATAAATGAGTTTAAACGTTTAAACATCCACAAATGTTGGACATCGTTCAGGACGTCCAGTGGAAGTGACTTCCTCCGAAATGATTGACAAAATCCACTATATAGTTTTGAGTGATCGACCAATCAAAGTGCGCGAAATAGTTGAGGCCACAGGCATATCACAAGGTATAGTGTTCTCAATTTTGCATGAAAAATTGGGTGTGAAAAATATCTCGGCAAGATGAGTGCCGCGTTTGTTCTCAGTGGTGGAGAATAAACGCAATCGTGTGATCGATTCGGAGGCTCGTTTGACGCTTTTCCGTCGCAATCCTTACGAGTTTCTGCGACGCTACAGAACTGTGGACGAAACATGGATACACTACTACACTAAAAAGACAAAGGAACCGCCGAAACAGTGAGTTTTTAAAGGCGATCCAGCTCCGAAAAAGACGAAGACGGTGAAATCGGCCGACAAGGTCATGGCCGCGATTTTTTGGGGGGGATGCACGTGGAATCATCTACATCTATTACTTGGAAGAAGGACAAGCGATATATGCAGAGTTATAATGCGTCGTTATTGCACCGGTTAAGTTGAGCAAAGAAATCGAGATAAAACGACCTCATTTGCCGAACAAAAATTATTCTCTTTCATCAAGACAATGCACGAGTGCATACCTGTGCAGTTTTAATGGCGAAAATTTTTGAATTAAAGTTCGGATTATTACAACATCCACCGTATTAACCAGATTTGGCCCGCAGTGACTTTTTTTTTATTTCCAAACTTGAAAAAAATGGCTCGACGGAAAAAAAATCACTTCGATCGAGGAGGCCATCATCCCAACAGATGCGTATTTTGAGAACTTTCCGAAATCCTATTTTTTGGACGGCTTAGAAGAAGTTGAATAAACTCTGGGAAAATTGTATCGAGCTAAAAAGAAATTATGTTGAAAAATAAAAATCTACCTAAAATAATGTGTTTTTCTATCTTTTTCTGAGGACTTATTGAGCAACCCTCTTATTTTATGTTCACTCAGATTCATATAAAATGGCTAACTTCTATTTTCATATTTTCGAAAAGTTTTAGAATGTCGTTATATTGAGCCAGAATTCTATACAGGTTTGAATCGCTTATTGATATGCCTCGAAATTAATTATGGCCTTTAGGCATTGTTGGCTAAGACCGAAATAGGGTAGGGGGATAGATGGAGGAAGAAATAGGCCAAGACTTAAGTTGAAGATACAATACCAGCATTTGCTTGGTGTGAATGAGGAAAGCCCCTGGGAAAACCTCAGTCAGGATTTTTCGGCTGCTAGTATCGCACCCAGGACCTCCCGAATTGCGAAGTTAACACTCTACCAACTGAGCTACGACTGCTAGGTAACGTGTTTCAATTTTTAGGTATTTATTTAAATAGTGTTGTCACATTGTGTAAGTTTTCGGCCTGAAAATTTCGAATTGCCCATTTTCCATTAACTTTGGAGTATAACCAGATCTACACTAGAGCCCCTCCCGAAAAAAAGAACCTTTGAACCCCCCTCTGAGGAAAAGATCTGGATACGTGCCTAGGTACCCCTATAGTCCACGAACAGCAGCAGTATTCCAGTAGCGTATATCGTATCGAAAACTTAATCTTTTTAAGGTGTACTTGTAAATTTAACTAGCATTGTATATGACTGAACTCTTATCAAAGAAAATTACGTTTTTCAAGGTCATAAAATAATTGTAGCTGATCATATCAGGACATCACTTTTACTTTTCAAAAAAGGGGTTGGGGAATAAGCTCCGAATTCTGAATCTTTTTTCTTCTTTTTAAATTAAGGTTAAATTGAGCGGAAAAATTAAGTTCATATCATAAAAAATATACGAAAATATTTAGGTCAAGAAATAATTATATAGATAAACTTCTCTTTAGAGGGAGAGGATTTTTTTTTTTTGGTGGACTTTTCATTCAGGGGAGGAAACATTTTTGGCTAAAAGAAAGAGAGAAAAAATTAACTGGTCACTGGGCAATTCCAGAAAGAGTGGCTGAAAGAAGGAATGATAACATTTCTGAAAGGTGTTGACGCCCTTTTATCAGACAGTGCAAGTTTAGCAGACACACAAACTGAAAAAAAAAAAAAAATAGAAGGGATTTCTTTCTGTAAAAGGTCCTTCCAACAAACACACACACACACACACACAGAGACATAGTAACCCTGACTTTTTTTTTTCATGTAATCCTTCCCCTTACCCCCTGATTACCTTGCTACATTACTTTAATTCTACACCGAGTTCTTTAATAAGAGATCCGACCAATTCAATGGACATTTCTGCTACGCTTGGGTTAATCTCCTCAGAGACACTCATTCTTCACGCCTAGAAGACAAAAAAAAAGAGATATAAAAAAACAAGAAGAAACACATACGAAAAAAACAAGTGGAAGAAAAACGAAAGTTTTAAAAGAAAAAAAAAGTTTTAAAAAAAAGTATAGAGAAACATTCCATTTGGAAGCTTGTATCTTAACACAAGAGCAACTCAGGAAAGGAGAAGACGTATTGCATATCATTACAGTTTAAAAGTCGTGTTCTAATCGGCCTTGACTACTCTACTCTTTTAATGTAATAGATGATTAGATCTCTCTCTCTCTCTCTCTCTCTCGCTCTCTCTCTCTCCTCTCACACAGAGAAGAAGAAAGATGTGATTCACTCAAATTCCATCACTAACGCCCGTTTAGAAGACCATATCAAGGGAATTACATTGAAGTCCATGTTGTTTCGAACAAGTTACTACATGATCTTTGTTTACTGTCTCCTTTTATGAATTTCACCGAAATCACCCATCAGTGCATGTCAGCTTTCTGTTCACGTACACACACACACACACACACACACACACACACACACACACACACACACACACACACACACACACACACACAATTTCATTTCGTCAACAACGAACGTGCTAACTGTAGTAGTTGCAGCATCAACTTCAACAGTTGCCACAGTGCGTGTTGTAACATGTTGAAACACGCACTTACGCAACCTGATTATTATACGAGGTGCAGTCAAAAATGGTAACGGGTCAGATGCCAGAAAGTTTCATTGAACACATATTACCTCTAAAAGTAAACTTCAAAACTATTCAGATATTTATCCCACTGGGAGATAAGACGGTTAATCCCATCCCTGAAGAAATTTCTGGACTGCCGACCGACGTCCCGTCACAGCCAGTCACACATGTCCTCGTCAGACGCAAACCGATGTCCACGATTGTCTCTCTTCAGCTCATAAAAATTTGGAGATTGTATGGCGATGCGACGATGACTTTCTTGTCCTCCAACTTTCTCAGCAATCGAAAAGCAAACCACACCTCTCTGTTCTTTACTCTGATGTTGGACCAACGCACGTATCGGTAAACCTTACTTCCAGCATGATAAGCAAACCATAGAGTTATAATGAAACAAACCCACGGTTTGTGTGCAAGACTGCAAGTACAACTTGTCATTATGATTTTCCGAGTCTCCAACAAATGTCAGTACCATTAGCGAACTCCAGTGGTACCAACTTGAGCGCAATGTGATTTATCGGACGAGGACGTGTGTGAGACTAAGGGCCACATGCACAGTCGTTCCGCGGGCTACCCACGGAGAGCCTGAGAGACCCTTGACCATTTTGTGTTGCACAGTCATCCCGTGGGACTGAAAGAGACCCGCGGCCTCCACGCGGCATCAGGGATTTGTCGCGGGAGGATCGAACCACCCTTGGCTGTCCCGTGGGTGATGTGTATATGTACACCTCGTGATTTTATTTCTGTATTTTTCGAAATATATTGCATTTTAGCCATGAGTGTTGCTTTAACAATAGAAAAGAAAGTGGTACAAGTAATTTACAAAACATTACGTTTACGATCAGACCATTTATGTTAATTATTTTATAATTTAAAAAAATCTGCAGTGTTGACGTCCTGTCGTAATAACATTATGATAGTCTATGGTGCTGCTCACTAGATGGTAGGGGGAAGGATAGGTTCAATTCACAAGCCTGTAGCTGAAAAGGTTTTTCTAAAAGTAAGCGTAGTTTATCGAACGGATCCATAATTCGTTTAGAAAAGAAAATGACTTTTTGGTGCATGTATTATAACATTAATTCGCAGCATGTTAACGTAAATAGCAGATCGTGCAGAGTAGTGTATTGGCTTAGCTTTCATAGGTCTTTGAGTGCCGCACATATCACATCTCGCAAGTAGTCATACCGATGAACTTTGCTTTATTTAAAATAATAATAATATTTCTCCATGGAACAAATGGGTTAACTTCCAAAGTTGGTGGTCAATTTCTAGTAAAATTTACAGGGAAGAAATGGATAATTTGCTCGTTTGTGTAGCTGATAATATATAAGAAGAGCGAAAGTTGAGTTTATTTTATTATATAAAATGTGATAAACATGGAACTATTTGAGAAGCGGAGGGAACCACTTGCCGGAAGGTTACCGCATGATTGGATTGTGGGCAAGTTACGAGCATTCATATTTTGAACATGGCTACAGGTGTAGAAGGACATTACCCAGGATGTGAGTTAACACCATTGCAGTTTGTGAAACTATAAGACTATAATGAAGAAAATCTTTTGAAACTGTGTGAAAGTCATGGTTTAATAAATCTAAAAACAAATTGCAGGAAGTGTGGTAAGCTTCGTTCAGCCGAAAAGAACTGTAACGTATATGAGAACAAAAAGTGTAAAGATACATGACCGCACCTAACTTTACCTAACCTCCACGTTCCCATGGTCAGTAATTGAGGAGAATCTACGAAAATGCAAGAAAGCAATTATTAATAATAAATATGAACATATGAAAATATATTTTGATAATATACATGCCCGCACCAAACCTTACCTAACCTCCACGTTCCCATGGTGACTAATTTAAGATAATGTACGAAAAATGCAAGAAAGTAATTATTAATAATAAATGTAAACATCCTCACCCTGCGCGGTAACCGA
>JAGDQP010038009.1:0-18359 GCA_022664845.1 Lepisma saccharinum
AGATATTTGAACTAAATTTTATTATGTTGTTTCTAGGCTTAATAGCTCGGCTAAGTTCGTTAACGATCAAAATCGGCCCAAGGGGGTGGTCGGGGGACGGGGTTGAAATTTAAAATAATATATATATATCAACTCCTATGGAGTTTGTAGGGAAACTTTGTCTGCATAAATTATAGTACTCCCTAAGAAGTTTACGGTGACTCCAACGATTCAGGGGTTGTGGGGGTACGAGTGAGGATGGGGATGGAAATTCTAATTTTTTAAAACCGTGTCTTGTGTGGTAACGTTGAAAAGCTCTTGATGATTAATCCATAAATCAATAACTAGTTTCTCGATAGCGCTCATATTGCGTTAGGGGTCCGGGTATATAAGGTGGCGGGTTTCATTGGGCCTGTTAATTTCAATTGCAATATCACTGCATTCAGTTTTAATAACAAAAAGTTTGCACGCTAATTAGTTAACCTATTAGGGTATTTAGTTACCGTATTTATAATTTTATAATAAAAATAAAATGAAGTATATTTACTTAGAATGTTTTTATGCTGCACTTACTACAATAAATTCAATCAAAAACACCTCGAAATCTACCTCAGCCTGTAGGCCTGCCGACAGTTTTTTTTAGTAAAGTAACTCATTTTTTAGTTTAGTAACTCATTTATCCCAAAATAAATGCTAGCCCGCAACGATGTTGTGTTTTACTGGTTATGGAACACTTTAGGATTTTGGTGACAAGATCAGCTTGAGAAAAAGTATCCGAACACCGAAATAACTAATATATATAATAAATTCGTACTAAAAAAATAATAATTTTGTTTATTTATGACCAATAAGAAGAGCACGGGTCGCACCAATTGAAGAATTTCATATTAATGTGACTTTCATATTTGAAGAATTTGTATGAAAGAGCGCTTCATGCTTTTGTTTTAGTCATGCATAAACACTTTTACCATTTAGTAAGAATTGTTTAACAAAAGTATGTTTTAAAAAAGCTGTTTTTTATTTTTATGTTATAATTTAATTTGGGGATCTCAAACTTTATCAAGATGAATTTAATTTTTCTTTGGAAGTTGCAATATGTTTGGATAAATGCCACTACATGTCACACAATTTTCTACGTTCTTCATTACAATGGTTTCACTATTCATTAAGGCATCTTTTTCTCTGTTCGTAATTATCTCCTCGCCTAAGGCATCACTCCACAGAAAATAAAAAGAAATATAGATTTTTTTTTTTGGAAATATTACAATTAATAGCTAGACGATACCATTGTAATCCCTATAGGGTGATTATGAATTGTTTTTCAGTTATCCCGATCAATCACACGAGAGCTAACTATCACTAAAAAAAATATTGGTGTTTATTGCCACCCCAAAAGGTGTAATAGAACACCTCTACACCAATTCCAGTGTTGGTAACACCAATTCGAGTGTTGATTAACACCATCCAGGGTGTCCAGCACCGTTTCTGGTGTTGACAAACACCTCTACCGGAAACACCATTAGGAGTGTTAATAAACACCATTGAAAGTGTTCCCTAACACTTCTAGCGGTGCAATTTAACACTCCTAACAGTGTTTCTGAACACCGGTAGAGGTTTTTGTAAACATCAGAAACGGTGTTGGACACCCTGGATGGTGTTAATCAACACTAGAATTGGTGTTACCAGCACTGGAATTGGTGTAGAGGTAGAGGTGTTCTATTACACCTTTTGGGATGGCAATAAACACCAATAATTGTTTTAAGCGTGCGTGTAGTAGTTGAGTCCACGTTCTCTTTGGAATAACACAAAGTTTGACAGATCTGATATATTACAGAATCTGGTAATGCTCGAAAGTTAAAATCGGAACTTCCTCCCTTGAGACAATCCTGCTTAATTAAAAAGAAAATCAGTTAAACGAACCTGGAGATAATTAGAATAAAGAACAGAAATCTAATTGTGGATGTTTGTTTCTGAAAGGCACCAAATCCATCTGAACATCGGCAGGCCTACAGGCTGAGGTAGAGCTTGAAGTTTCTTTTATTTTCAAAAATTCAAATCTCGCCTTATATGAGAGTTATCGAGAAACTGTTTATTGATTTGAATATAATTCATCAAGAGCTGTTCAAAGATAACCCACAAGACCTATATATATATTGGATCCAAGATGGCGTCTTTGAATTCATTAGGTAACATTTTCGTAATCAAACTGTGATGTTGTACCTTTATGCGAAATTTGATTTGAATAGCCCCAGCGGTTTAGGATATTCTATAAAACAATGGGTTCGGCGACCATTTTGGATCCAAGATGGCGACTGATTTTGCTCATTAACGAACTTAAACGAGCTATTAAGCCTAGAAATAACATATCAAAATTTGGTTCAAATATCTGCAAAATTATGGCCGCTAGCGTGTTAATATATATATATATATATAGATATCGAACCGATCTCAATAGGTAGAATTTTCTTCGAAATCTACCTAAAAAGGGTCATTTTTAATGTTAAAAATTTTACACGCTTTTCTTTTCATTTCCTCAACAAATATGTAGAGATGGACTAGATACCTTTTAAAAACAACTCTACAACTAGTTTGCAGATAAGTAATACTTTGTTATAATTATGTAAATGACCATGCTGTTTGGAAGAACTTTGGTAAACTTTCATTTTTATATGGGCCAGTCTAGTAATTTTGGATTTCGGCTTGTCACGATTCATCTTTAGCTGTTAAAATCCACATACAGGCCCCTGCCGGGACTCGAACACGGGACCTTCGAGCCAATGGCCTACCGCCGCAGACCGCTCGGCTGGCTATGCTGTTTGGAAACAGATAAAATATATTTATTATAACCAAATGAATAGTATAGAGAAGACCTAAATGTATTCACTATTTTTAGCCCTGGTTCCATTTGTTAATCAGAAGAGCATTAGATTACAAACACATTTCAAAGAATGCGAATCATACATACAGATATCGAATTAAATAATGTAGCCTATCTTGTTTCAAATAATGAATTTTTTTTTTTCAAAAGTATTAAAATGGGTAAGGTTTGGTGTCTCGTGCTTTTCAACATTAAACCAATAGCAATTTAAACCGTAAAACTTTGATAGGTGGAATAGAATAAATGTTACATAACTCTTCTAAGGTGTATGTAGAATAAAGGTAGTGAAAGTACCTTTCTGCAGAAATGTAGTAACAAAGAGTTGGAAAGTGAAAGTACCTTTCTGCAGAAATGTAGTAACAGAGAGTTGGAAACGTATTATCCTAACCTAAAAAGACACAAAAAAGTAGAAATTTTCGTATCACTTCACTCCTTCGCCTCTGTCCATTAGATAAAGCAGTTTCCACATTTTACATAAACGTACTGCTTTCAGCAACGCTTATACCTGTTTACCTCGATAGTTTATTTTATATTCATCCCAAGCGCGTCTACGAATCGGGTTCATATTTTTCTCGCAGTGTTCTCATGCCTGGCGCTCTGAGGTGCACTCAGCCTCCTACGAAATTGAGTGCCAGAATGTCCTTGGTACTCCTGGGCACCTTACAGAGGTAAAGGTGGTCGAGCGTGGAACTGACCACCCCACCTCACTTCGTGCCGTAGATCAAGAAAATATGTAGCGCTATCTTCACAGCCCCATGCGCCGTTCACGGCGCGTGCGTATCGCACAGGGGATACCTGTATCTTTTTTTTTTACCAAACTTATACTCTCTCCTCCATATCAGACCCGGATGGCAGCAGCTGTGGTAAATCATTGGCTCTGCACTCCTTAAGTCCTCAGTTTAATCCCAGCGCGAGACTATCTTAAGTGGTTTTCCTGTATCTTTTCTCAGTTACACCAGGCGAATGCAACGATGGTACCTTCAAATTAGGCCCTGGGCAACTCCTTTCCGCATCCTTTGCCCTTTGTTATCCCGGTCTGAGCCTTAGATGCCAAAAAGCCATAAATAAAATTCAAACTTTATACCAAAGGCACCGTAGAGGATGAAATAAAACATCCTAAATTCAAGTTTTTTTATTTATGAGAAATTGCTTTGAAAGAATAACTCTTGCACAATTCAAACTCTTTACTATTCGAATGAATAAAGAAGTTTGTTGAATATACCGAGAACCAATAAACGTTCAGGAAATTCTGTAGCTTTTGAAAATGTACTTTAACCCTCGCATTTTATTTTGTAATTATTGTGTTATGTTAAAAATCTAAAGGAAATGTTCAGCATAGCTAGCTAACGCATAGGCGTTACAATGGCGCAATTTAAGCGTTGTTTTAATAAATTTCCTTTCTTTCTGTGGTGGCCAAGAAATAACTACGTTGGTAGGAGATGAGACTTTCGAGGTGTCGCGCTCAGATGGCAGTATAATAGTTAGTTGTTTCATCCCTTTCCTGAACTTCGCGGTTACTCTTATGCCCACAGAGGCACTGAGGGTCCTGTAGGTGCCTCAAGTGTCAGTGTTACCAACGTACTTCAAAAACTCAATTTTTCAAATTTATTTCATAGCTTTGGACGTATCCGCATTGATTTACACCAAATTTTGCACACATGTGCATTAGGTACTGTGACAGGTCATAGAGGTACATCTGATATAGAAGGTACGTCTGTATTGCTAATCAATTTCAAAAGTTTAATATTTCCCATGCTTCCATACCGTTGGATTTATCAGCACAAGCTACGTACTGAGGCATGAAACAGAGTTACTTCAGGCGCCTCAGCTGTTAGTGTTGTCAATCAATTTTGAAAACTAGCATTACCAATGTATTTTTTGTAACACGCGGTACTAAGAGATCTATTTTGTACCCACCTATAAAATTCAATTGTATTTCTTCATTGTTAGTTATAAAGTACTATTACTGCTTGCATTTGTTTTCGAAATTACTAAGTTATGATTTTGTCTTTGCTAAAACGATATCTGCCATTGAATCCACCATTAGTTTGTGTTTATTCTGCAAGATGGATTTAATTTTTCACGGTGGGCACAAAGTACCCACCCCCCTTCGTTGGTAGATTCTGTTACAAAAAATACCTTAGTACTACGAGAGTTGAACAAAATGCGTTATGGATGTAGAGTGAATAAGTAATTATGCGTGAGGTAATGAATAGCTTATTCTTTTATCTTTTGCAGAATTCTGTACAGCTCAATCAAAATGTCACAAGATCTAGCTGCAGTTGGAACAGACACATCAGTAATGGTGAAACTAAATCCTGGAGGACCTCTTAATGATAATAACGAAACCTGTCATTTTGGTGCCACTGACTGCCACAAGTGTAAACTTGTAAAGCTGGTAAACAGTAAGGACTGCAAAGGAGAAACAGCTCTACACCTGAGTGCTCTTAAAGACAATGGAGAATGCCTGAAACTTCTTCTGGAACACGAAGGAAGTCTAACGATGAAGACAGCTTCTGGAGAAACGGTCGTAGATTACATGTTCTATTATATGCTGCAGCCGAAACAATTCCTACAAGAACTGCTTGATTTGCAAGTGATCAGTGGTTATGAAAGAAGTAAATATTATTTTATAGATTTTTCATTGCTACTACAAGGTAACCCAGGAAACGAAATGTCATTCTTTCAAACTCTTGTCAATTCTGGCGAGGAGAAGATTGTACACGAACTGCTACAACATCCTATTATTGAACTTTTCCTGTACCTAAAATGGCACAGATTAAGAGTCGTTTTTTATTTATTTCTAACTGTTTATGCTTTCTTCGTACTTACATTTTCCTCGTACGTGACTTTATTGTTTTGGAGAGTTGACAATTCAACCTCAAATTCAACTCTTGTTCTTCATGAGAGTGGGACAAGATTACGGTACGCATTCGATGTGCTTCGTATAGGAGTGTACGTCACAGCAATTACTAATATTTTATATGTTTTCGGACAAATACTACTCCTTCCTCGGCACTTTATAAATCAATGGGAATCTTGGCAGATCTTCTTATGTTGTTCTTTCTCGTTCGTTATAGTTCAGTGTGAACTTAATGAACAACATAAGATTTTGCAGCATTTAGCGTCTTTCATTGTTCTTTTAACTTGGATAGAGTTGATGTGCTTTGTCGGGCGTTTTCCTACAATGGGTTACTACGCATTGATGTTTAACACCGTTCTTAAAAGTGTAGTTAAGGCATTGTTGGCATTTATTTGCTTAATCGTAGGGTTTGCCTTAAGCTTTTATGTCCAATTTAATGACACAAATTTGGCCAAAGGTGTTTGGCATTGGTTTGTGAAAACAGCCGTGATGGCAGTCGGTGGATACGATTATGATATGGATTTTGAACAACACTATTTGATTGTCACAAGTAGACTAGTCCTTCTCCTGTTTGTAATTTTGACATCTATTACACTGGTAAATCTTCTAGTGGGCTTAGCAGTGAGTAACATTAATTGTTTAGTAGAAGTTGGACATGTACAGAGCATGATGAAAAGAGCTGACTTCATATCTCACGTTGAAGAAATTACCTTACATTCACTGATGAAAGCAATTTTGCCAAACTTCATTACAAAGTTTCTGGAACATCGCAAAACTATCCCAAACGAATTGACAATTAATGTTGCAACAAGAGAAGCTTCAGGTTCCGCATCTAACTTTCAAATGAAATTTTTCATTACGCGCCAACTAAGTGACAAACTGATTGAAATAAAACGAAAACGCAGCGAAAATCAAAAGCAGACAGAGAGAATGATAAGCAAGATACGAAAACATCAAAATTTACTTCATTGAAGTACTAGTATCACTTCTAACTTCAGTTCAGGGATAATATAATACAAAAGCAAGAGTATTGTTTACAAATTTTCAAATTATTTTAAATGGGCTCTTTTTCGTTGTGCTCCAAACACAAATGTTCAGTTTCAAAAAGTACAATTAAGAAAAAGACCAAAGTACAGTATAATTCTGCAGTGCTTGACGCGATTTAGCATGTATGAAGCTGTTAACACTTAAAACTAACTTTGGCTATTAGTTTCTTCTCAATAGCACAACAAAACGATAAATATCTCCGCGAAAAAACTCTGCAATTTATCAAATTATCATTCTTCCGAGTAAGTGAATTTAATTCATGCAACTATGCCTCGGACCAGGATAGGGGTAAAAAGACGATGTGAGAAGAAAGCCGACCAGGGCCTAGTTTCAAAGGTACCACGGCTGCAGTAGACTGGTATGACTTAGGAAGTTCGTGAAGAAACCTTTCAGGGTGTCAAGCCTCTGGGATCAAAACCAGGAGCTTTTGAACGAGAAATCAACATTTTACAGACTTAGCTGCGGGGGACTTTCTAAATACTACCCAAGTTGTATATAGATACAATAATATGTAACCTTGATCTCAGTCTTAAAATTGGAGCTATTATTTCACAGGAAACAACTGTTATTTTACAACATTTATAAGAAACATTTGTTGTACTCTTCGACACAGAAAACCTCCTATTAAAAAAATCATAACTTCACAAACTCTGGACGAAACTAGAACACAGATACTTGTGACCAGTAATATTTAACATATAACGAGCGAAGACATAATGTATACAATATCAGTATAAAACCGTTTCGGGGTAAAGGGAAGATGACGCAAGAATTCTGCTCACAAAAGAAGTGATATCCATTTTGCTAGTGATTTTCTTTGTGTCACTCTGGCGGATTTTTTTGTAATAAAACTAAGAGATTTAGTTTCCTCCAGTCCGCCATAGTGACAAAAAGAAAATCACTCACAAAATGGATATCACTTCTTTCGTGAGTAGAATTCTTGCGTAATTTTTTCGTTTACACCGAAAGGGTTTTTATACTGATATCACTTATTTTGTAAGGCTGTTTGTAAAAAAAGTGAATACATAGTCTTGATACAAAAGGTCGAGTTTGGACCATAGCAAGCTCCGCATCTCGAAAACGTAAACTCCTCCCGCAATTGACCCCCCAAATCCCCCGATACCACCCATTTGGGGTAAAACAAAAAGACAAACAGAATGGCAGATGCCGTTTTCTATCATTTGTGAAAATGCCTTGATTCGGCTAAACAAAGTCGTAACTTTGAACTCCTTCACCGATTTTGACGCACGATACACCGTTTGAAAGGTATTCAAGCGTAGTTTAAGGTTCCGCAAGTTTCGGCAGCCTATTTGGTCTGGGATCAGTGCTATCATCGGAAATGTGATTATTTCGCACCGCTCTAGAGGGTCCTAAGGAGGTCCTACCGACTCAATTTGTTTATGTGTCTTAGTATAGCAAACAACTTTCAAATGCAAGTTCAAGCATCAAACTTGGGCTTATAGTTCGCTAGATCCAAAACTAGCTGTATGCATAGAGTGCCGCTAACAGACTTATTTGTCAGGATCACTCGAGGAACTACCGTTCTTCATGATAGTCCTTTAAATGCAATTTTGTGTATGTTATGACGATGTCCATTCTGTCATGACGATATGCTTTGACCCCAAAACAGGATTGGTAACTTTAAGTTTCTCTGTAATATAAACCCATGGTTGTTTATTTTTTTGTACCAGATGCAATTGGCTAGGATATTGCTTGTGATTTTGAATTTGTATCCATCAGATATGAGCCCTTCGACCTTTTGACTACAAAGTAACAAGCACAGATAGTTGATGACCACAGACCTTCAGAAATCTAGTCAAAATAGTAAAGCGAAGTTCTAACATGTAATGAATCAGTTTATTCGGAACTTGATCCTCCAATGACGACACCGCTCTCAGACATTTTAGCCGTTAGAGAACGTTGATTCTCATACTCTTATTTTGACAAGGGTTAGGTGGTAGAGAAGTCATAGGTTGAACCTCGCCCGCTTGAACAAAGACCATTTTAATTCAATTCAATACAAAAATGCATTCGTATGTAATTACATTTTAATTGAAAATAATGTAATATTTAAAATAATTAACTCATTTCATAAAGGACAATATAAAATGTTATATATTAGACCAATATATGTAGTCACTTTTCGTTTCGTCAATATATACACTGAATTACACACTAAACAGTACGTATCTTAACGAAGTGGCTAAACTTATTCATCTCTGCCTAACGTTATCGCGTTAGATGTGTATTAAGTATGTTGAGCGGAATTTTTGTTGGATTTGTAGAGAACTAGTTATCAAGCAATAAACATAGCCAAAAACACTTTTTTAAAAAAATGACGGAAGGTTCTTATCTGTGAACACACTGCACCGAGAAACAATTTTCATTGAAATAAGATATCAGCATTCTCATTTAACTTAAAGTCAAAGCAAACGGCCATGTTCTCATTTTCCATTAAGTGAGAACACTGATATTCATTAAGAACATTTTCCCCGGTGCAGAGATGAGAACATTTTTTTTCTCATTTTAAAAGTAAACATTTTTCCTTTTAGAGTGTAAGAATGTCCATTATGAGGAGAGTAAATCAAGTTCTAGATAAAGAAATTTATTAACATTATTATTAGTAATAAATATAATATTGAATATATATGTATACGTTCGAAAAAATATATTTGAGAAATAAAAATTTCACATATCGAATAGTTTCAGGAACTCAATACTAGGTTATCTGTTGTTGTATATATTTATTATGTATCTATAAATGTAGAGGATGTAGTCAAGACTGCGAAGAAGATGAAGTGGAAATGGGCCGGTCACATAGCTAGACGAACAGATGGAAGGTGGACGACTAATGCACTAGATTGGATTCGTAGAGAAAAGAAACGACAGAGACGACGTCCAAATGCAAGATGGGTAGACGAAATCAAGCGTTTTTCAGGAGCTACCTGGATAAGGGTAGCAGCAACCCGAGATATGTGGAAAGAAAAGGGGGAGGCCTTCATGCAGCAGTAGATAGAAAAGGTTCCTTGGTTCTCCTATGTTAATAGGAGAACCAAGGAAATTAAAAAAAAATGGCGAATATGATTGGGTCAAAATTAGACGTTATTTCTGTATTTATACTGAGGTGATTGTAGCTCAATCCTAGTAGTCAGGCCATCCGAGAGCGTGTGGTAGAGATGGTTGCAGCAGCCAGTCTGAAACCGAAAATTCGAGACTTTATTTTTGAGTGAAAATATGTAAATGATAGTTTTCTCTGGGAGACTGTTTCTATCAGTAGCGGCTCGTGCTTCGCTGAAATGGAGGTTCAAGCAACAGAGGTAAAAACATAATGCTATGTCCAAAATGCCTTTTGCACAGGTGTGACCTCGTTTCTTCGCACCTTCGTTTACTACCCCTAAATAGAACATTTTTCTATCCATGACAACTTCTCCTCTACAAGAAGTTAAGTAATGAGAATATTTTGGAAGTTAAAAAAGCTTTTATCTAAAATTATTTTTTTAAACAAGTTGGAAATCATCGTCATTTTGTCAGTATGAACTAAGAATGTTTATAAAGAAAGTCCATTCTCCTTTCCTGCCTCTTGGCGAAGACATCAATCACATCTTCATTAAAACCGGGCATACTCCTAACAGGTTCATTTTTCTATCGAAAGCATTGCTAAAGATGTGTCTTGCTTCAGTCACGCAGCTTGGAAGAAAAGTTTTTACCGTCTTCAACGTGGAAAAGCAGCGCTCTGCTTCCTCAGCTGCAGTTGTCATTGGAATAGTCACAATAACTTCTAGTAGTTTTATGCACTCGGAAAATGTGTCCTGGAGGCTATTTTCAAGCATGAATTGCAGAAGAGGAATCGCACCAGATACACTTCCGAAATCCTCCCACACGTATAGGATTTCCAGCTCTGTACGATTTTTTCCCTCACATATGAACTCATACGCTTAGCTGACACTAATACTAAAAAAAAACGGGCACGTGCCGAGCCCCCATCCCCCTTGTTAAGACTCGGGCATTTTTATTTGCTGAGCACATAGCTTATTTTCTAACAATTTATTAGTAGTTTTTTTTTCGAAAGTCACATATTAACGTGTACAGAATTTTTACATATTTCTGTTGATTATTATTAATACATAACTTTTACTGGAACTCGTTAATTCTTTTTGAAACTAGCTCTTAAATTGTCTTAGAACCGAAAATCAAACCCGGAACCATCAGTACCAAGTGCAAAATTTATGTTAACTACTCGGTTAAGAAGGTCATATGTATATGAGACAGAGAGAGGAAGAATTTATCTGTGCGCTCCTTAACAAAATCCTGGCTACGGGCCTGTAGTTTATCAACTGCTTTCCTAGAAATGTTGCTAGTCGAGTCAGCTTGTGGATAAATTCGCGCCCGATAATAGTAGATTTAAAGACCAGCATATTCAGTGGTAAAGTAAATTAGTTGGTAACTATGACTGTGTGTGTATGTGGAGAAATTGTTAGCAAAATAATGCACCTCAATACAGAGAGTGACCCAACCCAACCCTCCCTCCTAGCAGAAGGCAACCATTCTGAACTTTGTTGCAGCCGGAACGAAAACTTTCTTTTTTTTCCCGCTGCTCTGTTTCCCAGAAATAGCAGCGCGCATGGTGTTTCGTATGCTCAATTTTCTCGTTTTCGGCTGTGCTTAAGCCAAAAGGACTTCCCTCACACCTCTGTCCCTCTAGCCAAGAAACTAACCTCCAAGAGGATACATTTCCGTGGTTGAACCCAGAGAGAGGATTCGAACATTTTTTCAATTGCTCTGCAACCCGCAAGCCAGCGACGTTAAGCTGGAAAGCATATCTCGTAGGTGTACTATAACAGTCTTGAGATGAACATTAAAATTAAGATATTTTTTCTTTATATTTTTAATTATTCTAGAGGGGGTTCAGTGCGCTTTTGCGCACTGCTACAAGCCGCTCCTGGTTTCTATGTTTGTTTTGTGTTTCTTTTACATAAAAGAAACACTTATCTATGTTCCTTTTACCCATACTCATTTTATTATATAAAAGAGTATACTCGCGTTTTTCTAGAATTGAATTGAATTCAATTTATTTATGTCGTTTATTGATATGAGACTCAAGCAGTGATAGGGTGGGAGAAGGATGTTGAGAGGTATTTAGGCAGGGCCTATTTGCGTACCATCCCGCATTTGCCAGTCAGAGTAGGTGTCCGTTCGTTCCCAGGAGTTTCTGATTGTTAACCCAATATTCCAGGTTATCAGTACACTTTTGTTTTAGAGTTTTCATGTTTAATTTTCTGTTTAAATATTTCAGACTAGAAAATACAAATTCGAATTTCAACTTAATTTTGGCTTTTTAGCAACCACAGGTCAGGACTAGATAAGGGAGGAAGAGGGTGTAACAAGGAAGTTAAACACGATCTAGTTTCGAAGATAGCATTTCGGATAGCAACAAAATATTAATTTACAATTGATGTAGAATAAAATAAAGAAGTCGATGTATTTGTGCACAATGTTGGAAAATTTTCAGTCGCATTTTGCGACAAGAAATTCAGTGCTGGCGACTAAACATATTTATTCAGTAGCCAAATTTTGCGACTAGCTTCTTTCTTCGCAAACTGAATTTTTTTCATCAGTTGTTCAAGATATGAATAATATTTATAGAAAGCCTGGAAGACGAAAAGATCTTTATTCTGTGTCATACTCGTTCCGCAAAGTGCGAACGTAGGTTCTTAATCTTGTCAAAACAGATATTCCAAATCGTTTGCTTGGCAACTTATTGCTCGTCAAGATGAATGATGGTCCCAACTTTAGACGTTTTCAGGAATGCATTTGTGGTTTAGGTATGTTACAATCGCGCACGTTAGGAGAACAAACTATATATATATATATATATATATATATATATATATATCTTCCAATTAGTTTGAACATTAAAGAAATAATAGAACTGTCAACGTTTGTAAACACATTGGAACGCTAATTTGAATTTGAAGCTTTGTTTTTTTTCGTGATATGGGCATTCTTAACAATAGAGGTAACTTAATTAGTGCTACTTCCTCAAGATAATACTATCACTTTGCTACAACTAAAAATTATCACAAATATTGCCGACATATAAAACAATGTTTGTTACCATCACAGTCATCATAATCTATCAAAATATTTTGTTTATATCTATTTTTCAATTAAAGAGGATTTAAATTAAAGATACCTGACCGTCAGACCAGTTCAGATCGTTAAATAGTGGTTTTTTTTTAGCTTTGTCGCAATAAAAGCAAGTATTCTTATGAGCCACGTGATTTATATTGGATACTTGTTCTCCTGCTTCGTATAATACTGGAAGTGACCGCGTCTCGTTAGAGGAGTGGAACTTCAGCGTTGGTTGGATTGCTGCATGGGCATTTTATCCTTGCTTCCCCTTTTCCTGAACATTATCTGTAGGCGACCGTTTCTCGTGTCGACGTACGGAACCTACACACCTGAACTTTTCGCAAACGGTGGGCCGCGGGCGACCATATCTCTTCGGAGGTCTGGAACCAGTAGCTCATACTACCTTTCCACACCCTGTGAGCCGCGAGGGACCGTATCTCCTCGTAGTATGGAACTAGTGACTCACTTTCCATTGAGCGTTCCCCAACCTGTGGAGTGCGTTTGACCGATTCTCCACGGAGGCTCAGGGTCTGTTGTACGCATACCCCGATCCACTCCTCGAGGGAAAACTTCTCTTGCCGGCCGTTTCTCCTTGCGAGGCACGGAACACAACGAACGTGGTCTCTCACCTCGACAACCCCGTCAACTTCTTCATCGCTCCGGTGTGTCCTGCTTGCCTACTGCGATACAGAGTATAGGAACCGAACAAGACTGTTACATAAAGATTATGAGACTAAGTAACATCTAGTGAGAGAACGGAGAAGTACCCATTGAGCGAAATATTTATTGTGAAGTGCGTACTAGGTTCAAATAAAAATGTCCAGTTCAGGGAATGCACTTATGAAACCACCAGTGGACGGACTGGATGGAGGATACATAAACAAGGACGAAGTGAAGGAAGAAGGAATCCCTGAAGCTACCATGGTGCGTTCACATTCCGAGAGGGAAGTGCAAATAAAGGAGGAGGAAGACAAAAAGTTCCGGAAGCGCAAGAAAAGAGAGATTCCCTTGGAGCGCAATATCCTGGAGCGGCTGCGTCACCCTTCCCCGTTGTACGAGTACGCAAAGAGAAAAGAGAAGAACGATCTTTCATGAAACCGGATAGCATGGTAGAAAAGAGAAGAGAAGAGCCAGCGACGTTGTCTATGCTACAACAATTGCTTGGAAGAATAAAACAGTTGAACGAGAAGAAGGATTATCAGAGTAATGAACTGAATGAGAAGAAGGATCATCATAGTAATAAACTGAATGAGAAGATGGATCATCAGAGTAATCAGCTGAATAAGAAGATGGCTTCCCAGTTAGAAGAAAGCAGGAATGAAATGAAGCAGCTGAATGAGAAGATGGCTTCCTAGTTAGAAGAAACCAGGAAGGAAATGAAACAGCTGAATGAGAGGATGGCTTCCCAGCTAAATGAGAAGATGACATCCCAGTTAGAAGAAACACGAGATGCGCTATAGTCGCGTATCGATCGGATTGACGAGAGAGTTCAATACCAATCAGACGAGAAGCGTGAGGAGATGCAAAAGATAGGAGAAAGGGTGGAAGAAGTTAAGTTAAAGATTTAGGAAGCCAGTAAACGGTGTGAAGAGTCCACGACGGCCCTGAAAGTAGACGTAGCAAGGTTTTCAGACCAAGTTGAAGATTGAAAAGAGACTATCGATGACAACTTGCTAAGAGTACACGAAGACGTGGGCAGAAAACAGGCGGAACAGCTCACCATTCAAGCCAGAGTGACAGAGGTGAAACTCTTGCTACCAGGAATCATTCCGAGATACAAGCAGTAGCCAAAGAAGTTCGAGAAGCGGTGAACGAGACTAAGGAAGAAACCAACGCCTTCTTGATGGTCAGTCTAGATAAAATCGAATCTATCCAAAGACATGTATCCTCGTAAGAATCTGAACTTGTCATCTTAAAAGAAGCCCTACTGAACCAGGACAGCAGCCCTACCTACCATCGTAACCCTAGCCAAGGAACGTTCTGGGTAGGAGTTTGCCAGATTACCTATAACTTACATCTATCAAGAACAACCCGCGCATGCTAGAAAATGGAGCTCCCATGAAGGCAGGCAGCAACCTCTCACGTGTATGAGGATGAAGAAAGTAATCATCGTCCGAAGAGGAGAATGAATTCTCTGACCGGACCAATACTTCCAGTCAAGAAGAAGCCAAACTAACTAGACATAAGAAACCACCCAGGTAAGGAAGGAGTAACGAAGTCCACCGTAGACGTTACAGCATCGATGATGAGACGTGGAACACTGGTAAAGAAATGAGACCCCGGATTCGTCTCTCCGAATTGAAGTCTTTCACGAGCCATCCTTCAACCCACGGAGATATACAGCACGGACGTTCCTCACGCAGTTTGAAAGAGAAGCCGACTTAGTTGGATTCGACCCAGAAAGATTCTTGGAAATCCTGCCGTTTATCTTGAAGAACCCAGTTCATTCCTGGTATCAGTCTAACTCACATCACTTCGACTAGTGTCGAACGTTTCGACGATTATTCTTAAACCGTTACCAATCGGATGAGTTCACCTACGCCAGATTGACGAGATTAAAGGATCATACCGTTTGGCCCCAGGACCGGCGGCAAGCTAGAGCAATTCGTTACATCACGATTCAGTCAAATTCGGGATTTGGATTCCTCAAGCAGCGATGTTCAGGTCTGCAATTTGTTGATCCCGCTCTTACCTATTATTTTCCAGAGGCAGTTGGTGACAGTCAGAAATTTGACTTACCCGGACATGCTGGAATGCATAAGAAGGTTGGAACTCATCTACGATGCCTTCGAGTCCAACAAGACACCCACGAAAGGTAGAGGCAAGGAAACTTATCCTAAATGGGAAACCGAGCGAAGACGTTGAACGTTAACGAGGTAGATATAAAGGAAAAATATACAATGGTACTATTCAACTCGACACTAAAGAACCGATCGTTAAGAAACAGTACCCCATTCCACTCTGTTACCGAGATCAAGTCCGGCAGAAAACCAAAGCGTGGCTAGACCTAGTGATTACTCAACAATCTCTGACTAAACATCACCATCTCTTAGTCGTGGTGTAGAAGAAAGGAACCGACGAGGTGAAAATATGCCTGGACCTTACGGAATTAAATCGTCACAGTACCATTAGTAAATCTCAAGGTGGAACGTCTAGACGATCTGTTTCCTCGCTTCAGCAGCATGAAGTAAAGAACCTCCTTGGACTTAGTTAACTCGTACCTCCAGGAAGAAATATCGAAGGAGTGCAGAGATCTTCTCTCGTTCTCATTTGAAGGCAGTATGTACAGGTTTACCAGAGTTCTATATGGGTACCGCAACGGAGCAGCATGTCTATTGATAGCGCTTCAAAAGGTTCTGGGCGTTGACCTAGTCGAGATCCCTGGTCGAGATCTCGAAGAACACCTTCGACGTCTGTACCAAGTGTTAGCAAAGTTCATAGCCGCTGGTATGACGTTAAACTTACGAAAGTGTGCTTTGTTCACATAAGTAGTATAATTATGCAATCCTCAGGATATTATCGCGGGTAGTAGCGGCTATGGCCTCCCCCTTAGGATTTTATACACCATGTTTGAATTTGCATCCCCTGCCATTTTTACGAGTTTACAAAACATGCGGTAGAAGGACATGATAGTAATATATGAAATTGACATGTTTATAGACCGAATACCTTAAATTTGTAGTAACAGCGATTTATTAACTGTGTTTAATTGCATCAATACGATAAACAATTGATGAATAATATGGTACCACTTTTATGTCCATACATTGTATACTCTATATAATGGTCATTAGTTTCAATACGTGAAATAATCAATGTGTTATTATGTTTTCAATCATTTGATGTATATATTGCCTTCAATACCTTATATTTTCATTGATTTTATGCAGCAATTACCCCTATTTAAATTTTATTTTATAATTCAGATAAATGTCAATAATTTTATGAACACTCTATAGCAGCCACGCATTGGAAATTTATATTGTTGTATTATCTTGCCGTAGGATCAATTCGATTACAATTGGAATACACTAGATATGTCGAAATCCTTGGTCAGGATGACACAAAGTTAGAGACGAACCCGGTTACCTTACTCAGTGCTGCTTCCAAGACCACAAAACCGTAGGCTTTCAATAAGGTGTTTGGAGGCATGCTAAATGAGACAAAACAGCTGGCCGATATAGAGAAAACCTTTTTCCTTCTTCTGTTTTGACATTTTTAGAAGAGACATTTGTCACCTTCCTCCCTTACCTTCAATCATATACAGTAATTAATCATAAAACAGTAGAGGGTTTTATTCCAATCCGGGTCCTGGTCCCCACCTTGGCTCATAATTTGATATTTTTGGCCATTAATTTTAACAAGCTGTCACTTTTTGCCATAAAAACTTCATCTATTACCCTTCTGATTCAACCCCTTGTCCTAAAAGAAGAAGGAGAAGTTCTACGACCGTGAGAACCGGAAATCTGGTAGCGATGAATATGGAGAAGAAAAGAAGTGTCCCTGGCTAGACGTATTAATTGTTGCTGCGTAACAGATCACACCATCTGTTGTGGTATGCGATATATTGTTATAATTTTCGCAGTGTTTGAGAAGACTTGAGGGAGTGAAAACCTTTTCTGTTCATATTACAAGTCGAGGTAAGAAAAATGATGTTAATTGTTTCTTGAATAATCATACACGGGCGACATTAGTTCGAAAACAAGAAAAGTAAAGTTTCATATGAAGTAAGAGAAGTATATTTCATGGTAAAGATAAATATTCAAAAGATAATCTATCTAACGATAGATTTATATAAGGAAATATGTATACATAATATGGATATGTGTATTTATATATAATATATAGCATTTTAAAACTATATTTTATCTCGGGATAGATTCAAATATGCATAGAACAATACAAACCGAACCGCAACAAGGAGAAATTACTGCAATAGTAGCAAATTTGGAATAATTTGAACACTAGAAGTATACTTATTGTGCACAAAGAACTATGATATGTTATTAAACCGTTTGTAAGCAAAAGTTATGCTGATATTTTTCTTCTCACATGTCTGCAAAGACTTTTAAAGCTGAAATTACTGCAATAACACTATTTGTAGGCTAGTTATCGCGCCAAAAGTGTGCAAAGAAGTGTATTTTATCTGTACAAAGCTATTTTAACTTGAAATATCAGGTATATATTGCCTCAGAGTGCATGCAAAACTATGTAACAGAATTTTAGACGCTGCTTTTAATAGAATTTATCTTAATACAGGGTGATTATTCCTTTGATATGAAATCCGAATTTAGCTTAATATCGGGTGTTTGTTGCTTTATGCAATGGAAAACGTGTATAAGACGCCTTCCGGCCTACATGTTTAACTAGAACTTACCCTATTAGCAACTGTTTTGAAGGCTAGTTGCTGCTTCACATGGATATCAGAAGTATTCATTTGCGTTTTTAGGAGAAAACACC
>JAGDQP010038010.1:0-18358 GCA_022664845.1 Lepisma saccharinum
CTTCCCTTTTATGTCATTTTAGTACTAATTACTTCGCAAGTCTCAAAGAAATACGAGTAGTTAAGTTTAAGTTCTCTCAAACAACACCCGGGACACGTTCTCGACACTCCGTGAACTGAACTCTTCTGCATTAAGTCAGTCGAGCACCGCATCCGGCGTCAGGTTAATGAACTAACAGGCTCTGGTATATTAGGTACAAATCTACAAAAACAATCTATTTTTCTATTCACGTTAAACCAACAGGTTTCATACCTTTTTACACAAGTGTTTACTGCTAATTCTGTTACCTCATAATCTGCTTAAATATCTCTCCTAAACAATTACTGATATCTGTGGCATTAGACCACATTAACTGCGAATGTAAACATTTTAATCTGTATTATGCTCATGGTAAAGGTTTAGGCAGTGTTCGATTTGTTATAAATTACGAAGGGGGATTATAGAACTAGTATTTGCTTGTAACTTTCAACCTACTATCTGTTTGGGTAGAAATATAAAGATTTATCCCTGCTTGGGATGATATTCGGAATCAACTACCGGGGATGAAATTCTCACGCACCAGGGAAAATCCTGGAGGGTTTTGTCAGTATCTGCTTGAGCGAGTCTCTCTAGCTAGTAAACTTATTTCGCTATTTTCATTTTATGCATTGAATAGATAATAATATTAAAAAAATCTTCATACAAATAATCAATGCATGTATCTGCAACATAAACTTACACGATCATTTTATCATCGACAAGATTTTTAAGCAACCTTTAAAACCTAATAGTGAAGATGCGACTAGTTAATATTCTTAAAGCTTTGTAAATATAAATATTTATGTTACTAATATAAAGCTATTATAAGTATTTGTCACTCATCAAATTTGTATATGCTCCGGATTATGACGATGATATATTTTTCTTTTTCCATTTAAGTGGGAAATTGTGGCTTTAACATTTGATGGACAGATTAACTCCCATACTTGGGTACGATTTTTTAAAATTCATTTTAAGGCCTTTAGGCAACTATGGCTCAGACCGTATGGATGATGGGATGAATTGGTGGAATGAAGAAAGTGAGAGGAAACGGGAGCACCTCAAGAAAACCCACGCACACGGTGTTTGTTCACCATAAAGCCCACATAGCATGAGCAGGGATCTATCCGACGACTCCAGCACCAAATTTGAGTACTTGGCTTCCCCATAGGCTCAATCCGATAAGAGTGTATAATAATTACATCTGATGGTACTAATGATGAACCTAGAGGGTGGGGCGAGAGAAATCCCCTTTGGAGCTTCAAAATTCTCCAGGGAGTTTGTTATGAGCCATAGCAAAAGATAAAATATTGTTCTTGAAAGTAAAGTTCCTCTTTTAGCGCAATTCCTACCCCACCCCCACACACCTCCTGAATTCTCTGCATTCAACACTGAGTGAGAAGACTTCAGCGACCGGATAGTTATATTTACGTTGACATTTTTCTAGTTCGTCCGCAACATGCGTTTGAAATTTTCCCTTCTTTTTATCTTACAAACGTGATGATAGATCAACTTACTAGGTTTTAAAATCGTACATACTGTAGCTAAGATGCTAAGCATCCAATTTACTATATATTTTCTAGTAGTAAAATCTGGATTGTACATCGTACAGGCGATGAAATTCCTTACGACCGTGGTAATTATCATGTAGTTTCCAGCTCTGTCGCAACCATGCATAGTGCTGCTAAGGTGGGATTTGGAGAAAACAATTCCAGTATCTTACTATGCATTGGGCAGTGAATCTCTTTTGGAAAGAGCAAGAGAGAACTTCACAGGCGCCACAGAGTAGGAAAAAAAGGAGTAGGTCTCTGCCAACGCTAAGCTCCAGGCTGCTTCTGATTGGTCAGAATGGCCTGACAGAAGTTCACCTACTGCTACAAATAGTGGACCTCACTTCCGCTCAAGGCTCAAGGCCAGTAGAAAAGAAGATAGCTAGAGACAATCCTAAATGCTTCCTTTCCTTCCTTCCTTCTTTTTGCTGAGAAACCAAAGGAACCTACTTTGTAAGACGGATGGCACCTTCTAGCGTCAGTATTGTGAATTACTTGTAGGTAAAACTATAATAAAGCGAGTTGGTGTTATTCTTGCTGGCATTTTATGATATTTATTTCAGTATTTTGGAAACTTGTGTTTTCTATATTCAATTAATACAGAAATAAAATAATAGGTGAAGTACAGCTTCACCCGCTTCGCCTGAAAAACCGCCGCTGGCTGTGAGTGTGTTCTTACTATATATACGTATTCTGCTCAAGTTCGGGGAAATTCGATAGCTCCGAGAGAACCCGAATATCAGCCGAGCTTGTCCATGAAGGTGCCCATTCTACGTTCACACATATAGTACTGTACTGCAACTGTGTCGGACCGTATGACCTTGGGAAATCACTTTCAAAGCAACAGGAAAGGGACACAGTCGGTGCACGGTCTGCACACAGTCATATATTTGTAAGTAAATTAAAAAGGGTTTTCAAATTCATTTAAAATGGAACAGGCTGCGAAAAGACTTAAAGTAACACAACATGGTAGACGCACGGTCGGTGCAAAGTCCTATACGTGTGAATCAGCCTTCACCTGATTAAATCGTTCTAACAATGATTGTTGTATTATTAGCCATTGCCTGTATTTATGAAAGGGGGAGAACCACCAAGTAATATTAATGAAATAATGGGTGTTGATAAAGAATTCATGTTCAGTGCATGTAATTAATGTGAAATGTTTTCACCTACTGTTGCCTTCGTACATGGCATAAGTAGAAATCATTCACGTAAATATTTCAGTTTTGTTTCCTTCATGAGTTATGCCCATAACTATAAGTTATAATCTATGGAATAGAGATAGCACGCTGTCAATACGTGGAATCAACTCTTCTACTTGTTGTTTATTTATTCGCATTGCCTCCAGCTACTTGATCGATTACTACGATGTAACCAAAAATGTTCTTGTCGTTTTTGACGTCGCATCATTGATTCGGAAATAAGTGCCTCAGGAACCGAAGAATTGATTTGGGGGGGGGGGGGAGACATTGATCGTCACCAAGACGGGCATTTTGCACACGCAGAGTAGTCATAGCTCGAGCAGTGGCGAGCTAGGTTTGCAAAGGTAACCAAGGCTTACAAAGTTCGCAACACTGCTTGCACAAGCTATTCAGAGTATGTTTATCATATTTACTCTAAATATTATAAATGCCAGACGTAGTTCCATTTAAAAATCTGTTCTTTTGACTAGTTGGAAACGATGAATGAAATATTTTATTAAAATGTTGAAAAACTGTGTCTCCACCACTGAAAACAGATCCAGCTGTTCGAAAATCTTCAGGTCTCGAGCTCAGTTGAATATGAGCACTGATTTTAGAAATGATACCAGTGACTATGTTGTAGTATTCTGACGAAGTTTTAAAACAAATGAATCTGTAGTGGCAATCGGACTTATTTTTAAGACACAAGCACACTCGCAAAAATGTATTTCTGGAAAATATAACAATTTATTTTATTTAACATACATTTATGGGCCAAGCAAGCAGCCTGGTACGTACATGTCATCCGTCAGACATGTGACGGGTATCGACCATATCTGCATGTTTCGATTCGAACGAAATTGGGTACATATATTTCTTACCTAGAATAATTTACTACCACTTTAAAAGGCTGACACCCAACAGAAGGGGGAACGGGTGTGGCGGCTTATGACTGTCAGATCCCTAAAAGGGGAGCAACCCACACCACAATGTGGTTTGCCGGGTTGACTATCTTCCAGTGGCCAAATTTCAAAACCCTTCCTTTCAATTCATTAGCAACGTCTATCCTAGTTTTTCGCTACCACACCGCACAGAGGTGGGGGTAAGGAATCGAAAAACCTCTGAATCTTACACTAGTAGGGCGGGCAAATCAACTATCATATATTCTTATACGAGGTGGTATAATACAGCTAATAGGCCACGAAACGTAAAAGCGACTTAACCGGGTTAAGCCGTTCTTCAATCAAACTCCTTAATTTTCTCCTAATTTTACAGACTTTTCTCCAGGTTTGCTCTTATTATCGAATCAAAATGGAAATAACCTTTCTTGTAGAGAATTTTGTGTAGATTAAATGTAGTAACACATTTTTATCTAAAATGCTTTCCAAACGAGATATTTACATAAAAAGAATGATTTTGGCGTAATTTTTCCAAGATGGTGGCCAAAGCCGAGAGGTAGAACGGTGAAAACTAAGCTAATATGTCGTTAAGGACACTTTATGAAGAAAAGAAGATTTGTTTCACTTTTCACACATTTTGTTTTCGTTTTGATTTACCAGAGAATTAAACTAACACTTAAAAGGAGTCTGATATGTTCATTTCGTGTCTATGAATACTTACAAGGTTATTTTAATTACATCATTACTGATAAATATACTTGAACATACAAATTCTTGTAGTTCCTTAAAACGTTTGGAATTGGTGTTTCGAAAGGAAATAATAATCCTAAGTTGTAAGACAAGAAAATAAACATTTAATTTTAGTTTGACAAAGCGATGTTGGGAAGAATTTCAAAAGTACAAGCAACCCTAGGGTCTAAACGGTGCATCCTAGAAGGAAAATATAACTTTTTTTTGTAGAGAATTTTGTGTAGAAAAAGTTTTGTTACATATTTTGCTCTAAAATGTTTTTCAAATGAGATATTTACATAAAACTGTTTTATGTAGCCATTTTGCAAGTTGGCGGCCAAAGTCGGGGCCAATGCTGGTAGAGAAATGCGAAACTAACAAGTTGTTCAGGATACGTTTATGAAGAAAAGAAAATTTATTCCGGCTTTCGACTAGTTTCATGCTTATTGACCTCATTCACGAGGCTACTAACTCGCCGATATAAGAATGCCATTTTTTTAAAATCTTGGAATACTTTTTTTTAGTATCATTAATTATTTCCACTTTGAAGTTGATACTAAGAAAATTTCCAGGCAGTAGTGGTATCTACTGTTACTGCTTCCATTCCATTATCAGCATTTCTTTAATATGTCTAAAATCCTTGTTGTGTTATGCCAGGTTTGGTTGTAATCGAATCAACTGCCCGTCACATTACGCAAACATATGACGTGTTAATAACAGAAACTCGTTCCCATGGAAATGTTAAGTTAAAATTTGGTATGGTTATAAAATTAAAGTATCATCATACCAGGTTTGCATAGAATCTATATGATTAACTGTTTGTTTGATTATCGTTGGCACGGAAACGGTACTCACGTTAAAATTTTAATACGTCAAGTGTTATTTCCACGCTCCAATTTGGAAGTTATTCAAAGTTTGGTGAAGAGTAGTGAAACTGTGTGCGTTTGCACAGTGAATCTGTATATGCTGTGTAACTCACAGTCAGTAAGGCCATATCAGGGCCATATAACTCGAAAAGTATTTGACTTGGAGTTTTGCAACAAAAGATGGTTGGTAACACTGAAAAACTGGGCTGCAATACCCGACTCAGACTACCTCTATGGGCTGTTCCACTACCTAATGCACACACACGTGCAGTTGGTGTAAATCAATGAACGCGTATAGATTTGGATAAACAATAAACACACAAGCATTCAGTTTATAAAATAGGTTTGCAACACTGACGGAGACATCCATAGTACTTTTATGTTGTGTATGTGACAATTGTGGAGCATCTAACGAATTGAGAGCGATTTGAAAATTTTAATTTTGTAGAAAATAAGTTAGTAACACTGACAAATAGGTTACTTGGGAACAATGACACGCACACTATTTTTCTATTGTGTCCAATAATATTTATGTCTAGTTTTGTGCTACTGTGTCTAACTGAATGGAAGCAATTCGAAAACTTTAATTAAACATAGATTGGCAGCACTGACATTCTGTACCAGTCAAGATGTCTCCGGTGACTACGAGCTAGTCTAGTCAAGACCTAAAGATGCCTCAACCATCTCTCAACGCCTTGTGGTTTATTTGACATATTTTGAGACGGATATACAAAAGGACAAAGCGGGCCATCAAAGGTCCATTATTGTTAGCTACGCTATCCAGAGACCTAAAACCAGGATCAATTTTGAGTTTGATTTAACTAATGCTTAATTCTAAACATTTTTTGTGTGAGAAACATTTTGATAAACTCTACTATTTGGGAGCCATAGTACATAACCTTTCTACACTCCAAAAAGAGTATCTACACTAGCTCCCGTTTTTCAAAATATTTTTCATACAAAATTGTCTAGAATTAAACGATAGTTAATCAATTTGAAAACTGGCCCCCACTTTTTATTTGAATTTTCCATTAAGTCCTTTTATGCATAATATAAGTTTGGCGTTATATAGTCGAGTGTCAGTTCTGTCATCCAAAGTGCGTTATTTTCCTTAGGTTCCGTATCAATATAAAGAAGACATACATGCTTCACGGCATGTCACTATTATTACAAATTCCACATTTCAGTTCTGTATATACTTTAGGCCTATTATTACAATGCTTCTTGTTTCAATGTTTTGTAAATTCAAGTTTTCGATGAAAGTTTTGTTAAGTTTTATTTTATATGGGACAGTTTATTAACTACGGCCTTCAGCCCGTCACGGTTATATGAGTGCAATGCAGATTAAAATCCACAAACATCAATACCACAGGCAAGATTTGAACTCGCAGCCTCATGAACGGCACCTCAGCGCCCTATCCCACACGGCTACCGAGGCCGACAATAGATTTCGAGTTGTTGAGGTGAACGAAGTTCATACGGATATATTTTGTTTCCATTTTTAATTAGCTTTTGTAGGCAATTGCAAAACTGTAGGGAAATATCAAAACATAGTTTTTTTTAAAAGCTGTTCAGTTTTTAGTTGAAATTCCAGTTAAGTGGAAAATTATTACATTGTTCGTAATACATTTTCAAATTGATCCCCCGTAGAGACGCCATTAATTTTCTTAGTATGAACATTCAATTCTGCATATGATTTATGCTATTTCATTTTTTGTTTCAATGCTATAAACCAAGTAGTTTCAGAGTTATGGGTCTCGTAGGTACTTACTGAACAGAGCTGAAACCCGACCACTTTTGGTAAGCCGGCCTGACACGAACATAGGTGACCCGACAACCCGTTGGCCCAGTCCGAAACTTGATCCGATTGACCCGGTCTTGACCAAAATCATCAGACTTTGTTAAATGGACGATCCGATGATCGAATTCTGACCCAATTAACCTGGTAACAAACTCTTGATCCAATGACAGGTCTCGTTTCTGTGATTAGAATTAATCAATATTATAATATATGAGATTCCTTGAGAAGTGTGCTTATGTACGGAAGTTTGTTTTGAGAGTTTTAAAGGATTTTAATCCTTTTATCCTATTTAACACTTCAAACACAAAATTGTTTTCAGAATGGCCTTTCCGACGGGGGTATTTTTGCACATCTCCGGCGGCATTTTTCTTTCTTCCTGGGGTATGAGATTATTTTCATGTGTTATTAGTGTTAGGTACTATTTGATATTGTAGTTTTTGTACTTAGGGGAGTAACCCAATTGCGCCCGGTCACCGCAGATAGAAAGAATGTTGAAATGTAACAGAGTATAATAAGGAACGAATTAAATATCTTGTTAGATCCGGTGACCCGTTTCAGCTCTGTTATTGAATCGCCCTGTACATAGCTCTTTTAAGTTGAAAATTTTCCATAGTTTATGTCTTCATTTTTATGTTGTGTATTGTGTTGTGTCGTATTTTGATGCGGGTATGTGATCAAAGTCAATATTCGTATCATGAATTGCGTTTTCCTATCTTTTTAACACATGATAAATTATATTGCTGCTCAAATATTTACAGGGCAAATCGATTCAACCAGGAGCGACAGCCTCAATACCTAACTTATGTCTGAATGAGTAGCTGCGTCTAGTGCAAATAAAAACAATGAATATTTGCTTTTCCTTTATTGATTTATAGTACAATTCTATTATGGTAAGTTTGAAAAAAAAAGGAAAAGGAATGCGGCAATAAACTGTATGTTTGTTATGAAATAACTGGTGAATATAATTTTATTTTAGGCCTATTTATGGTTTTAGGCGCCTATGGCTCAGTGTGGATAGGGTAGAGGAAGGGATGCGGCAATGAGTCCTCGAGGGTCTAAATTAATCTACCATTCCGCCATTTGCCTATTATGACTTCAGAAAATCCCTGGAAAACCCTCAGTCAGGATGGTCGGTCACTGGTATAGAATCTAGGACCTCGCAATGCCAAGCCAACGCCTTTACAACTGAGCTACGGTCGCTCGGTACTGGAGAATCATGCCAGGAGACATTAGGCACAAGTAATTTCAACCTGTAGTGTGTTGAGCTATACAGGACGTTTGAAAGATGGATTGTAACTTTTGAGCAAAATGGAAAGAAGACTTAGGGCCAGTTCTACAATCGACCGCTAAACTCTTAGTCAACGCTAAGTTGAGGCCAACTCTCATTTTACGTACTCTAGTTGGCCAAAATCAGACTTGGCCTCAGCTTAGCGCTGACTAGAAGCTTAGCGGTCGATTGTAGAACTGATCCTTAGTACGAATAGGTCTGGACAGTGGCGAAGATTACCTGTTGGTAGTGACGTCCTGAAAGACGGATTTGCATAATAAACAAGATATCATTTCTCATATAATTTATAATATATTCTATTTTGCCATTTTACTACAAATGGACAACGTGTTCGAGAAATTGTTACTATATAAGGGCGACGATAAGACCACTTCTCATTAAAGTTTTAAAGATAGGGAGGGGTGGTCTCAAGTGTACCTTCATTTTTTAATGTTTCAAGCAAAAATAAACGATAATCATTCTATTTCTATTTAGGTTCTCTTTCACAGTATAATGAAAGGATTAACGCAATAGATAGTTACGAATTGGACTTAATAGAAAATTTCAGATTTAGTTGTTGGAGGGATGTACAGTCACTTACAATAATAAATTTAGGTTGAAGTTATATGAAACGCTCTTCACTCCAGGAGAATTGTTTCACTGTACGCCTAATAGTTTGACAACCAATATGACAGTACAAATATGCGCGAAAACATGCCATGGCAGGATATTCCTCCTTTTGGAGGAAGAAGAAGTGCATAGAGAACCATGAGATAGGTAGGCACAAACTCCACTCACGTTTAATTTTAAGAGATTGGAATTAATGAAGAAAAAGGAAAATTTTAATATGGACATCATGCAGGAATGATCATTATGCAATGCAACAAAACTTGTCTTCTTCACACACACATATTTCTCAGACAGACAGAGTGATAGATAGAGAGAGGGAGAGAGAGGCCTTTTCAAAGGATTTACTTTTATATTTAGGATCACAAACAGTTATCCTTACCCTCTCCGTCTCTCTCTCTCTCTCTCTCTCTCCAGAGAGAGAGAGAGAGAGGGAGAGAGAGAGAGAGAGATAGACAGAGGGAGAGAAAGAGAATTTACACATACACACAAAACCGACCAAAAACAGAGAAAGAGAACTAAAGGAAGAGACAAACACGATAAGATGTAAGGAAGGAAAGTGCGAGTGCAAGTTATATTAACCATGAAACAATTTCATTGATGTGTTACGATCACACACATACTTATTAATCCCTCGACTGTCCAATGACTTGCATTTCGCAGCCAGGGCATCATTCTTATATAGGTATATTTTGAAAGAAGTTGTGGCTTAACTGGAAATTGAACCTAGACCTACAGACTGAAAGTCCAACAAGTTAACCACTATACTACATCGAACTCAGTTCCTTACTTACTAAGATCGTATTATATTTGTATTTGCCAGCGTCAGAAGAAAGAAAATTCACGCCAGCGGCGTGGGAAACTATTATTTACTACTTTCTATGTCTGCTTAGAATCTTTTGCAAGGTCACACTCAGTTTGACGTAATAGTACAGACAGCTAGAATTCTTGCTTGCAAATTCTACACTTTAGTCATTTCATGAAAAGAAGTTACTATTGTCTTATTGACTACCAGGAAAAGTATTCTGGTCCCGACCAGGATTTGAACATATGTTACGCGTTGATTTAGAAAGCAAACGTCTTAACCATGAGCTATTTTTACAGCTGAGAAGATATTGCCAAGATTTGGCTCATTAAAACACTACCAGGTTGAGGTCCATATGCAGAGTCGTTCTGCGGGCTACCAACGGTATACTTGAGAAGAACTTTACTATTTCATAATACACAGTCGTCCCGGGGGGCTGAAACTGTCCCGTAGACTTCACTCAACATCAGGGGGTTACTTGAGGAGCCTCAAACTTCCCTTGACTTGCCCGTAAGCTCTGTTAGTCGCAAATTTAAAGTAATAAACCAAGAAACATAAAGTAAGTATGAAAGTATGAAATGTTAGAACAATGGGTAATTTTTCTTTTCGCGATAAGGACATTCTGTTACTTAATTTGAGACCGAGTGCACAACAGAGCGCCAGACATGGGAAAAAATCTGCAGCGTCCTGGCCGGGATTTGAATCCGGGTCAACTGATGCTGTCAAACGTGCTGACATGGAACGGTAAAATAATGTCAGTGGGCGTTACTTGGAAAGCTCCTGCATTTTGAAATGTCGAATTTCAAGCAATGTAACGAATTGTACAGCTTATTTAACATTATCTTGTAACCGTTTCAGTTATCATACGAGCTTAACATTTTTCTATAAATTCTAGGAGATAATTGAGAAATTTTGTCTGAGCTCTCATATTATCTCTGATTACGATGATACAAAGCAGTGGAAATTATTACAATATAATAACTATTTATATCCATCATGTCCGAGCTAGTCAATCCAAGATCGCTCTATGGATACCGCAACCACGCGTCTCTATACCTTATGGTTCATTCGATATATTTTTGACACGGCTTGGCAACACTGACAACGGATTTTTTGTGAACAGGGAACACAAACAGTATTTTTCTGTTATGTCCAATAATATTTATGGCAAGTTCGATGCCATAACAGAATTAAGTCTAACATAATAAAAGCAATTTGACAAACGAATTTTATAGGAATTAGGTTGGCAACACTGATAACTGGGGAGCTTCGGAACAGTGCAACCCTCGGAATTTTCCTATTTTATTTAATAATGTTTATGCGAACTTTAAAATTTTCAAGTTGAATCGAAGATGGTGGATTTCAAGATGGCCGCTGGTAAAGTGGTATGATCTGTTCCATTTTCTCCTTCGCCTATAACATGTGCAGGGATATTTCATTCCTTTCTGTCTCGTAGTTTTTGTTTTATTCGACTGTTTGGTACAGTATGGTCCCACCCTGTTTAGTGTTTTGCATATTTATTACAAAGTGCTGGCAGCTAATATTGTAGTTGTTAAAGTAAGCATGCTAAGGCCTATCATTTGGCGTATTCATCATCTCGATATCGACTGAACAGTTCAGCAAGTTCCCCTGTGAGTAAAAACATGCGTTGCCTGATGTTAAGTGACTTTGTATTTCTTCCGTGACCTCGTTTTTGCTCGTAACATACGCTATCAAGTATTTAAATTTGTTTACTTTCTCCATGTTCTCATTCTTAATTGTTATGTATCTATTTCCTTCATTCTCAGTGTTTCGGCTTTTTATAATGTATTTTGTTTTCTCTTTGTTTACCTGTAGACCTATCTCATCGTACGCTTCAACTTAGACATCGGTGTTACTTTGTAGTGCATCTATATCGTCCGTGTTAAATCTACATCATCCGCGTATACGAACAGTTGATTCAAGCCAGTCAAACTTAGCCATTCATCAGATATAGTGAAACATATTTTCTCTCATTTATTAGAAGTCCAATCTTTTAGTCCTTGTGCACACTGGAGACGCCTCGTTGCATAGTTGGAGTATCCGAGACCATCTAGAGACTTCCTTACTCTGTGTGGAGCATTTTATTCCTTTTTGCTTGGTCGTTCTGACGTTTTTTGCTCCCAAGCAAAGAGTTCCTGTAACACTTCCGGGATGAATTTATTCAGATCGCTCTACAAGAAGTTAATCTTTGTGTATATCTTCCTTCCTTCAATTTTTTTTTTCAGAATTTCAGTTTTAAGCGGGGAATTTCTCTCCGGGTCGTAACCATTATGTAAAAATTAATTACAGAACTTCACAGAAAAATATAAATATACAAATAATCACGTTAGAACTACTTTAAAATGATCAACTGCGACTGTTTGAAGTTAGAATATCGTGTTATCGTAATGAACAACGTGTTACATTGCTAACTTTTTGCTCAAAAGACACAATAGTTATATTAATTCTCAAGCATGATATGCAAAACATGATCAAAAATGATTTTGGATAGCAACAAGGCAGACTAGACCAAGTAGCATTTTCATAGTTTCGAGAAAAATGGAAAAGAAAATTTGACAGACCACTAGAATTCGTAGCAAACGTCAATACGATCGATACTTGTCCGCAAAAGTGTTCACATGTTTGGCTTTTGATGAAACACTTTTGGCGGAGCAATGAGATCATATAGAACAAATAAAGATCAAGGAAAGTGATTGTAGCGACCAGTGGTCTACTTTGGCAAATCAAGTTTGTTAGTAATATGAAGAATAATAGTACCTACAATGTTATGGCGGTTATGTTTATTAAACGCAAATGGATTGTTAAAGCAGATACAGATACATAACAAAATACATGGAGAATATCCAATACAATATTTTTAGACATTCAGATTCTGAGTGTGGCTTTCACATATTCAAGACATGTGTCAGTGAACATTATTTACATTAATCAGAATCGCTATTTGTATCCATGTATTCATACGGTTCCTGGCGTTCATTGTTATGAGGCAATTGTCTGAAAAACTTATATGTAGGTGGAACAAGGGGTAAAAGGCTCAATAAATCTTGATACTTATCTTCAGTAATAGGAATGGGTTGTTTGTACGCTCGATGGACACAATCGCTGGAAAACTCTCTCTTCCGTCCTTTTCTTTGTGGGGTGAAATCCCATTCCATCCACTGATCCTCAGCAGGCGTGGTTTTCACTAATAGTTTGTGACTTCCTTTGATAGCCTTGAACACACGGAGTTTCATCATCTCAACTGCGTCACCATTTGTATACTTCTTCCGTACAGTTACAATACCTTCTTTATCAATAGTTACAAAATCCTTGTGCGTCAGCCGCTTCACTGTGAATGGTCTCTTAGCTCGAAATGTCTCTATAAGTTGTATCCAGTCATCTGCTGTAAAGAGATACATACAGGTTTTCTTTTTCTTCTCAATGTTGCTAAAATCGGAATCATTTGGCAGATAACTGTACCCTGGTTCTAAGAACGTATGTTCCCAAGTTTCGTAGCCCAAAACTGCAGTAGCATAAAACATCAAGAATATCATAGCCTTCTTTCTATTTTGTCCACCGCAAGAATCACTAAAGGAAAATAAATGTTTAACATTTTTATGTGCATACTCTTTCAGAAAACTTAGAATGTATGAAGTCATCTCAATACTGCCACGTTTACCTTCACTTTCGATCCACACATTACAAACACCACTGTTGTTTGAACGCACATTGATCCCGAAGTTGTACCGCCAGAGCTGTCTTTTATAGTACACTACATTTGTATTGAGATATGGAATCGGTTGCGTTTTTTCTAAATCGAATGTGAAAGTCATTATCTCTCGATCGTTTTTAGCTTGTTCTGTCATTTCTTTCATTCTAGCCCTCGCTGCCGATGCTCTTTCTGGGTGCTGCTTGTGAGCTTCCTCCACGGCTGCAACACTATCCTTTTGCTGTCGCTGAATTTTATACACATCGCATGTTCTGCATGTGTCTTTGCGAGGAATATAGAAACGTACCTGTGGAAATTCAGATTTGAATGTAGCCTTGAACTTGGATAAAGACACTAGTCTGTTAGAGGTTTCGCCAAATTTTTCAACATACATCTTATACATTTTTTGTATATTAAGATCCGGATGCAAGTACAGCCTATTAGAAAGTGAATAGTGCGATTTATATAGAGGAAAGGACGCAATGTGGTTTTTGATGAAGCTAGTTTCTTCATTAGACAGCCGATTGCTAGGCACATGGACTCCCCTTTGGTCATTTATTGGCACACCTTCCACGGACACTTTCTTATGAAGGGCCCAGTTCACACGACAACTTGATATACCAAGCGTTTTTATAAACACTGTCTTACACACAGTGACGTTATTCAGGACGTATATGCGATGGAACTTTCTTTTTCCTGACCTTTACGAGTTTTAATGCATGACACTATAAAAGACGTTTGTTTATTCCACGATCAAGCTCATAAAAGTCTTTGAAAATATTTTTCCTCATCTCCACCGATAATTTGGAACAGCTGTTAAGCTTGCCCGAACACAAATACATTTTTGCCTTGTTTCTCGACTCCTTTCCTGTTAACATACGATTCCCCTTTAGCTCTTTTCTGCTTCTGTTCCTTCTGAGAAGTACCTTTTCTCTTACGTTTTTTGTTCTCACTCACAACTTCACTCCTATGGTTTTCGCCCAACTGTTGAGCATGGGATGCATCTAATACCATATTGTCACCCGCTTCTAATGTGTCCACACGTTCATCACTACTATCATGTTCAGAAATGAACTCACTCTCGTTACGGTTACAGTTCTTTCCACGAGATGTGGCAGAAATACGTTACTTACGAAGATATTCAGCATTATTTTAATATTTAAATACACGTGTTTTCTCCGTTGAAAATAATATTATAACAATATCACGACAGTTTGATACAATGTTGCTTAATTTAAAACACTGAGCACGTACTTAATATTAGTCATAACCGTACCGCCACCTATTGAGCAAAGATATTATTATATATTGTGGTCTACTCTGCCACATAGAAATTGCAGATTTATTGAACGGAGAAAAAGGACAAAGTAGACCAGCCTCATGTAGTCTACTTTGGCATATAGAAAAAACAGATAAATGAATATGGCAGACTATATTACACGTTCCAGCTCCGGCATTAATCAACGCCGAGCTAGTCTACTTTGCCACATGAAACTTCACCATATTTTACGTACTTTGCAATAGATAACTCAATTTCGATAAAAATGGTAGGTGGTCTAGTCTGCCTTGTTGCTATCCATTTGATCTCCAATGCTGCCACTGCGGTTCAAGAGTGATACATATACTCTAGTTGTAATGTGCACAAGCGCAGGAAAAGAAAATGTTAATAGTTTGGCCGTAATATTAGATGCTATAGACCTTCGTAATTAGATACAAAAAGAAAATATGATTTTTTTTTTGGAATGAGTCTAATAACTTGAACACGTCTGTAAAATACAGGAAACCTAATCCAAATCGGTCTGTCCAGTCCAAAGTCATTTCGATAATAATTTTTTCAACTTAGTACAAACATTTTGCGCTGATTGCACATTGTCTTTAGTCAATTGGATTCGAGATTCATTTCTTGCTTACAGGTAAACTGTTGAGTTATGCAGCATGACTTATATATAGTCCCACCTGCCCGAATACTTTTGCGAGCATCTGTATTCTAGAATATTATGGATCTGTTTGAAGCACGATATCAGCTAAATGATTTTATGTAATAAAATAAATTGATGATAACAATTGCAAACCAGGCTGAAATAAAATACTTGAAAATGGAAGCTGTCGATACATTTAATTTCAAACAATATTATTTTTTAACTTAGAAAAGAGAATATGCAGACTTTTACTTACTGAAGCATACAAGCAGGTAGGAAATATACATTCTTGGGTTTTCATTTTACATCCACGTACATGGATCTTGCACTCAACATTGCAAGACAGTAAAATGATCTAAAAAACAAACAAACGGTGAAGACGAAAATGAAGTCAATAGGTAGGTGGAGACACTTCAACAGGAGACAGATTAACTAAATCCATTTGACAAAACTTCTTGTACAAGAAATCCAATATTATACCGTTGCGTGCCACTAACGACCAGAAGCCATTCATTTTAAGCACAACTTTCTTCTTTTCTTTCAAAAGACAACTAGGCCGATTGGTTACATCAGTCAGGGACATTAAAAAGAAAGAAAAGAAAACTGAAAAGGAAGACCTTGGATCTTCTGTCTGCTTTGAGTTAACTTTTCTAAATGGTCGGTGCGAAAACTTGGAGAAGAACTTCTTTTATGAAGGAAATAAGACGACTGTAAGTTTATAGGCGGAGACGAGGATGAAAGATCACGCGATGCTAACAGTTCAAACACTTTTCGTCCAGTTTCAGATGTTTATCGAGAACTACTACGTACATTGGCTGGTTTCTGACAGACAAACAAGCAAACAAAAGTTCACAAAGGGTTCTTTTCACATAGAGGTTAGCTAGCTGTCTGTCTCTGTTAGACAATATTGCAGTTCAATTGCGTGCGATATCATAATCTACTCCATAATCTATTCTATTTTGTTGATATTTATGCTTTAGGGTTGCCACCAGAGAGATGTTTTTATTTGCTGTTCCCTTTCATGATCTCTCTTCAACTGTTTTCTTTTTACAATTCGATTAACGGAATGAATAGACACCCTTTGATCCCGCTGCAATCTAGTTTATGCATAGTGTTGCCAACAATAATCACTTGAAAACAGCTAAACTACAATCTAAAAGTAACTAAAATCCTATCTTACCAATTTTAGTATTAGACGTGTTTGTCGCTGGAGCATGTACACAAAGTAGCCAAGTTTAGTGACAAAGTGGCTAAATTAGCAACACTGTTTATCAAGCAAAATCCACACGTATAAAGTGAAAGATAGACAAAGAGGGCTCAGGGCAAGCTGGCACGAAGGACTGAATTTCCGATTCGCCTCTCGAAATACTGTATATCATAAATTTCATACTGGTGCATAATTAATATAAAGTGATAAGATCTTGTATTGCATGAGTAATTGCCGTAGATAACCCAGAATAAAGAAACTAAGGAAATAATCAAACTTCCATTACTAGATAGATAGTATAAGAGTTCGTAACTCGCTACACGTATAGTAAGCTCCAACCATATTTCACGTAATTATGATATGATCTTCGAGAAAATATAGCTTAGTTTTCACAGAATGATATGTGCTGATAGTATTGTAAAATATGTTTCATAATCGTCTTTCATTGTCATTTGAAGAGTTGATATGATCTTGTTATTCAAGTGGAAATGGAAGATAACGAATTAGAAGGATTTTATTTTAATGTAATCGTTTGGCGATACCAATTCGAATAAGCGTTGATTGCACATTCGGAAGGGGCTGTTATACTTTAATGTTTGCTCTATACTGTTGCAGTTTATAGGCAACAGCTGCAGGTTTACTTACCGTACTTACCCCCTGACGCACACGAGATTCCTTTACTGTTATTTCTCTTTAATTATCCCTCGTAAAGGTGTTATGTTTAACATTTACACGAAAATTAATTCCCTAAATCTTTTCTAAATTTACATGGCTTCCTTCGTTCCCTATCAATTTTGGAGGATTAGGCATTCGCCGCGCCTTAGATTTGGCTATTCCCGCCTTTTTGGCATCATTCTATGATTCCCGATGCCTGATAGAATCATTTCTCCAAAATTATATCAGATCTCATGGGGATTGTGAGATTGAGGCTTGTTTTTTCAACTTGGTCGTTATTAGTTCGATCATTGTTACCCGAACTCGATACTAGATCAAAACAATTTGCATCTCATGAACCCATTATCAAATCACACCTCTCCTTTTTACTTCAGTCTGTAGATAACTTAGAAGACAAAACCAGAATAATTGCCGCTTCTTCCTTCGAAGCAGGTGTTTGGCTCAAAGTTATCCCTCTCGGCCTTCACTTAAGTAACGAATGTTTCCGAATAGCAGTTGGAATTCGCCTGGGTGCAGATATTTGTGAAAGTCACAAATGTTAGGCATGTAAAAGTGATGTAAATAAAAAAGGATTACATGACCTTTCTTGTTCCAAAAGCACATGTAGACATCCTCGTCACTCGAATGTTAATGACATTATAATGTGAGCACTGCAGTACGAGAACCTATTGGATGTAGAAGAACAGACGGTAAAAGACCAGATGGGATGACTCTGTTACCTTGCAAGAGAGGCAAACCGTTAATGTAGGACTTTACTTGCTCAAATACGTTTGCTCCTTCCAACCTCCCTTTTTCCTCAATCCAGGCGGGAAACATTGCCAGTTGAAAAGAATCGAAAAAAAGGAGAAAATACAGTAATCTTACAGAGAAATACTATTTCGTAGCCATTGCTATCGAATCCAGTGGTTCATGGGGAAAAGAAGGCCTCAACTTCATAAAGGAAATAGGTAAGCGTATCACACAATTATCTGGTGATGATAGAGCAAGCACCTTTCTTATTCAAAGAATTAGCATGGCAATTCAAAGAGGTAATGAAGCCTCAGTCCAGGGAGCCACACCTTGCTCAAATACGTTTGCTCCTTCCAACCTCCCTTTTTCCTCAATC
>JAGDQP010038012.1:0-18358 GCA_022664845.1 Lepisma saccharinum
GGATGATTAACGTTTTCATAGTACTTCACCTATTATTTGTGTCACGAACCGCCACTGAGTTTCAGTAGTTTGGCCTGGGAAATATGATCAGTGTCAGTGAGTGACCGTGGAGCTATACAATATTATGTGGATTCGCTTTGCTTCTTCGCTTCAATGCGGGCGCTGCCCCCAGTCTCTCGCGAGGGCTTCACCCCAACTTGGGGGTTTTGGTGGTTGCGCCCCCTTTATCGTAGCTACTCTCTTTGGGCACCATTCCCTCATGGTGCCAATCTGCTCCCAACAACCGGGGAGGGGGGAGCTTCGCCCTCATATTGAAGGTTTGTCCCATTTATTCTAACCTACTCCTGATGGTACACCTTCATACCAAATTTCTTTTCTCTAGCTCAGACGATGTGGCAAATGATGTTTGGGTGGTCATTTTGAATCAAAGGTGGCTACGTTTTCTACATTTTGTTTTTTTTCTTAATCTACTCTTGATGATACACCATAATGCCAAATTTGTATTTCTAGCTGAAAAGGTGTGGAAAATGTTTTTGGACCACCATTTTGGATCTAAGAGAGCGTTTTTGGATAAATTTTGTAATAATTTTTAACTCTCTAGTGATGATGTACCTTCATACCAAATTTCACTTCAGTAGCCCAAGCGGTTTTGGCTGTGTATTCTATACAACAATTAGTTTGGCGGCCACTTTTTATCCAAGATGGCGACTTTTTGAAAATGTAACATTTTCCTAAACTACTCTTGATATTACACCTTTGTGCCAAATTTGATATCTAGCTCAAGCGGTGTGAACATTGATTTTTAGGTCCTCCAATGTGGGTTCAATATGGCGCCTTTGGAGACATTTGGTAATATTTTCGTAACCTACTAGTGATAATGTACCACGCCGAATTTCGTTTCACTAGCGGTTTGGGTGTGTATTCTATATAACATGAGTTTCGCAGCCATTTTTTAGACATGATGGCGACTTTTTGAAAATGTAATATTTTCCTAAACTACTCTCGATATTTGTGCCAAATTTGGTATCTCTAGCTCAAATGGCGTGGAAAATGGATTTTAGGTCCACCATTTTGGATTCAATATGGCGCTTTTGGAGACATTTGGTAAAATTTTCGTAACCTACTAGTGATAATGTATCACATTACTAAATTTCGTTTCAGTAGCTCCAGCCGTTTAGGCTGTGTATTGGACCAAATGTCCTGTGGACGAAAAGTCCTTTGGACCAAATGTCGATTGGACGAAATGTCCTGTGGACGAAAAATCCGTTGGACCAAAAGTCGATTGGACAAAATGTCTTGTGGACGAAAAATCTGTTGGACCAAAAGTCGATTGGACGAAATGTCTTGTGGACGAAAAATCCGTTGGACCAAAAGTCGATTGGACGAAATGTCCTGTGGACGAAAAATCTGTTGGATAGACCGCCAGGTTGCTGTTCCATGATAAAGCTGTATGAGCAGAAGTGAGTTTTTCTAGCACTACAAAGTGCGGCTATTTCGCACAAACTGATCGACTTGGGATCTTTCTAGACATGTTCTTTGCGAGGATGGTATGTTTCCGATATTCTAAACAATGCCTGCGAGTAATTGTGTAACTACCACAGCTGGTGCAGTGGTGATGAACTTCTATATGCCGGTACAATTGTCGGCATTTCCGTGAAAATAAGCTTAGTGTAGACAGTGCTTATTTGTTTCTGTAGCTTATGTAAGCTGCAAATATTGTTTCTTTATCCTCAGTTAAACTGGCCATCTAAACCGAGAAAAGAGTGGATTAAATCAGGCTGCTCAGAAATGAGAAAATATTTGCTTAAATTTGAGAGGAACTTTCTGGAAATTGAGAAAAATAGTACACTTTGGATACATACATACATACTCTTAAATTTGAATACACATATATTTTCAATTTTCAAAAGTGTAATTTCATCTATATTACTGGATCGTTCCTTTTTAAAAGGGCGTCAGTCCAAAAACGATAAAGGTGAGAATAGAACAGTTTTTGTATCTTTTCTCACCTTTATCCAATGGCGCCGCCAGAATTTTAGAGAGTGGGGTGCGGATGAGGTGCTGGACTGTCATAACGAGGTGCTGATCTCTCTTTCTCTCTCTCTCTCCCTCTCTCTCTCTCTCTCCCTCTCTCTCTCTCCCTCTCTCTCTCTCTAGGCTGCTGAAATCTATAATTGAGGACATTGCCGGAAAAAGGGCACATAGCCCATTCTTTTTATAGAGCTATGTACCCTTTTTCCAACAATGTCCTCAATTAAAACTAGTAGGCCTAAAAAATGTGCCTCAAATCTGAACGAAGTTTTGGCTTAGAATAGCTTCGAGTAAAGTCCGTTCAAATTTTAGACCAGTATACTACTGAAAAATTAGTAAAATTTATCTTTAAGGGTACAAAAATGTCTTAGACTTGCAGGGAATGTGGCTTAAAATTAAGTACGAAAGTGTATTAAAAATGAGAAGTATTCAAAGTAAAGAAAGGCGTGGTGGTACCTAGAGCTTAGTTCGGTTAATAGAGCGTTGGCTTCGCGTTGAGAAAAAATGTGGTTCAAATCCAGATGCTGACGGAGGTTTCCCAGGATTTTCCTCAGTGTTATAAAAAATCTTATTTTTACCAGCTAAATGCTGAGATGGCACCATTAACTTAAGAAGAGACCTTGGATGCTATCTTCCCCATCCCTTAAAACTTTGTTTCGATTTTGAATAAGTGTTTTGATCATTTTAGTTTAGTGTTAAATAAGCAATTTTCGAATGAATCGTCTCTATCACCAATTCCAGAAACTGATTCAGTTTAACATTGGAACTGTCAAATTGAAATTTGAATTTGTTTTAAGGTAAACTGGTATCTATGACCTGTGCGGTGAAAAAGGATGGGGAAAGGCAGGAGCCAGGACCACTTTAGTATAGGTACCATCCCTACATTCGCCTGGCGGAACTGAGGAAGACTCTGGAAAACCTCAGTCAGGGTAGCCGGACCAGGAGTTGAATACAGACATCTCGAATGCAACCCAATACTCTATCAACAGAGCCACAGGCCTTCGGTAGTGTCGAATTGAAATGACAAGTGTAGTGATTGCGAATAGCAATATATCTAAAATATGGCGTTATATTAATAAAAGAAATATCTAAATACACTCAAAACGAAGAAAACGAAACGAGGCATTGCCCTTACGAGTATTTTTATAATGTTCTGTATATAGTGTATAGCCTACTGTCGTGAAATCATTCTAATTACAATGATATGCTAAAGTTTTACGTTTTAACACTTCAGTATTTTAAAGTTTATTCATACTAGTTCAAATAGTCTTGACTTACCGCCTTTTGCTTTCTCCTTAACTTAATGCTCCCTTTTACGCCTAATCTTTTTCTGAGTTCAAAGCATTGGAGAGAACATCTTGCCTCTAAGTCATGTAATCACAGAGCTCAGAGCAGTTTACTTCGACTCGGCAAGTTTACTAAGAATTTATTTGGATAAAATATTTTCCTTGACATAAATATTTAAAAACCGGGCGTTCAGAACGTACTTTTGGGGGCAATTAACTCCTGCACCAAAATCCGGGCCCCGCGAAAACCTGAACGTCTGGCAACCTGATAGCCCATAAAAGGGATATACCGTACTTTGTAAAGTTAGAGAAGGAACAGTATGTCTTCTTCTTCAATGAATACTTGTACAAATAGACCATGTGAGAATATTCATCGCTGACTCGGTCCTTAAAGCCAAAAGTTGCTCGATTAGGACCTTAATAAAAAGTCATTTTGTACAAATAGAATATTTTTCCTAATTTTCACGGGCCAAAAGTAACACTTTATTTATTTAATATTCCTAAATCAAAATCTATAATCAGGTGTCGCGTAGTTTAGACGGTATGAACAGAATAATGGACTAAACACATTTTAGTTTGCAAGTTCAACTTTTCGCCCATTGCATATACTTATATACGGGAATTTTGTGGAAATATTTTAAACAATTAATCTTGAAGCAACGTGATGTAACATTGTAGTAAAGTTAATATTTTCAGCTAACGAATTAACGATGTTAATTTTTTTCAACTTTGAAGGTAAAAAGATAATCACATTTTTTCAAGAACAATTTAAGGGGCATTTGAGATTATTCACACTGGTGGCTCACTCCTTAGAAGACAAAGATGATCGATTAGGACCTAAATATTGCCATTTACTTATTTTACTCTTAAGTGATAATAGCCGGAAATACTAGTGTTGCAATTTCTACGCCGCATAACACTCAAAATTTCGTTTCAGGATATTAAACAGAGATTGAAGATAATATTTTTAACGAAACATCTAGATTTATTCATCAAGAAATTAAGGCTCTGTTCTTAAGTCTATTTCGTAAAAGTTTGATATTTAAAGAAATTATTCTGCAAGACAGCGAGATATTTGGATTCATAATTAAATAACTTTCAAGTTATCCAACCAACAAGTTGAAATTCTAATAACACATATGTGGATATCACATTAACTAGATGAAGATACTAAGATTTTGTGAATCATTTAACCATCAACCTAGAAACAGTGGCGCAACCACAAATTTTCTTTTTTTGGGGGGGGGGGCAAGTATCGGTGTCATTGATGGGTATATACGCAGATCCTTGGGTAAAGTGTATATGTGCCATTTTATCTAGTATAAACTTCGATGAAGTCTCATTTTATCCAATTTGGTAATCAAAAGTGGCGTCAGTGCTTTAACCCCCTAGGATCTGCACTTGTAAAGGGCTGACGCCAATGAACAAAGTTTTAAGCACGAAATGGACTTTAACCAATTAAGCATTAACGTTAGATGTAAATAAGTTATTGAAAATGGAAATATTTTTTTACTCGAAGGATTATATCTGGTGTAGTAAAAAGTAATCCATTATTTTGCCAATAGATGGCTTCAGTGATCTGTATCTCGCGTTGTATAAGTCCGATCGGGTTCAACCAGATGGCGTTCAAACGATGAGATTGCGTACTACAAACACTGTTCAGATAGTTGTGATGAGTTGACTCAGTGTTGTGTGAGCGCGCGTCAAAGTGGACACTAGATACGCTATATTTACAGTTTTTCTTCGATAAAGGCGAAAACGCAAGCCAGGCGGCTGCAAATGTGAATAGTGTTTATGGTTCTGATACTGTAACAGCCAATCACGCGCAATTTTGGTTTCGTCGATTCCGTGCCGGTAATTTTGACGTCAAAGATGTACCACGCACTGGAAGGCCACGTGTCGAAAATGTCGATAAAATCATGGACATTGTCCCGTCCGACCGTCATGTAAGTACTGTTTCGATTGCCCAAGAGCTAAACATTGCACAAAAAACCGTGTGGAACCATTTGCATTAGGCTGGATACACAAAGAAGCTTGATGTATGGGTGCCACACGAGTTAACGCAAAAAAACATCATGGACCGAATTTCCATCTGCCAATCGCTGCTGAATCGCAACAAAAGCGACCCATTTCTGAAGCGGTTGGTGACTGGTGATGAAAAGTCGATCACTTACGACAACGTCACGCGAAAACGGTCGTGGTCGAAGCGCGGTGCGCCGGCGCAAACGGTGCCCAAGCCAGGAAGGTTTTGCTGTGTGTTTGGTGGGATTGGCAGGGAATTATCTACTATGAGCTGCTCCCCTACGACCAAACCCTTAACTCGGAACTATACTGTCAACAATTGGACCGTCTGAAGGCAGCAATCGCCCAGAAGCGGCCAGCTTTGGCCAATAGGAGAGGCATTGTGTTCCACCAGGACAACGCCAGGCCACACACATCGATAGTGACTCGCCAGAAGCTCCGGGAGCTTGGTTGGGAGGTTCTTATGCATCCACCTTATAGTTCGGACCTGGCACCGAGTGATTACCATCTGTTCCTGTCCATGGCGAACACGTTTGCTGATGCAAAATTCGCGTCAAGAGAGGCTTGTGAACATCGACTGTCTCAATTTTTTGCCAATAGGGATAAGGGCTTCTATGAGAGAGGCATCATGATATTACCTTCCAAATGGCAACACGTTATCGAACAAAACGGCGCATATGTGACCTAAATCGGATCATTCTAACTATGGTAAGTCAAGCCTTCAATGTCATGCAAAAATAATGGATTACTTTTTACTACACCAGATATATGAGTTTGTCATCGTTAGATTCGAATAGTTAGTGAATTTCAACATTTAACCAAAATATAGCATTTTCTTCTTAACTTAAAAAAAAAATTGTCATGGTTTCGAAGGGTACTGGACCACTGTGGGTCAGCTGTTTGACTTCAGCCCTTCGGAGCTTCGTGCCAGGAAGTTTTTTTTTTTTTTTAAGAACTAAAGCATTCCATTTAACATGTCCTAAAATATACTAGATCAAATTATATATTAACCACTAGCGATAATTAAGGGGTCGGGGTGGAGGGCAGTTGCCTCACAGTTCTTACCGTCGCACTATAAACTGTACTCTTAATACTAAATCTATAATGATAAAATGTTGACCCCCTAGCCATTTCCGAAGTTCTACACTGTAAAAAATTTCGTAGGAAAATTTACAACATTCAGTGGCAATCTGTTTGCCACCGATTTTTTACAGTGCAGCACCCACTCGATGCCACTGGACATATTACAAGACATATAAATTGATCTGTTTCTTATCTATAGACCTAGTTGACTTGTTAGTCTTCTTAGACAATTTCTCAGTCACATACTCGATTGGAATCTTCGTCCTTCTTTTCGTTTACATCATGTTCTAACACTTCGAATAGAGTTTGTTGCTGCTTTATTATTCGTCAAAATGTTCTCATATACAGCGCACACAAACAAACAAATTCAAACAATATATGGTTTCTGGAAAAATAACGAAAACACACTATTTATTCGCTATTGCAGGAGCGAATCCAGGCTCAACATTTGGGTGTGTGTGTATGGGGGGAAGGGAGCGCACAAGGTTGAAAATACCAAGATATTTTATTTACTTATTTATTTAATATTTATTTATTTTATTTACTTTAAAACTCTTGGATGAGTTTTGTTTTACTTTTGAAATACAAACAAAAATCCACATTCTGTTGGACGGGGTAGTGATCCTACCTGGCTCCGCCTCTGCGCTATTGTTCCATCTTACTTAACTAACTTCTGCACGGAACAATTCCATCCTCTAGTGGTGAAAATCTAAAGTTGTGTTAACAGTTCTGTAACTAGCATTTGGTGAAGACTTTTTTAAAACTATTTTCTCGCATTTACCTAAAAAAAAGTGCCTCTTTCTAAACTCTATTTTCATTATGAATAGCTTTTGCTTAACAATCCTGTATTGGCGAACCAAAAGAAATTGCTATTGCGGCGAGCGAGGAAAGAAACAAATAGTCGTCAAAGACTATTGAAATTGTTTTTAAGAAAAGGAGAAATTTCAAGCTGCTTCTGTTATAAAGGAATATATTTAAGCGTAGAATTAACGATGTATCAGAATAAGGGTAGAAAGTAGTTTTTCTAGGAGGGGGTCCAAAACAGTGGCGGCGAATGATCAAATTAAAGTTTATAGACATCAATGAACTACTAACATACCCCAAGGTTTTCATATTTCCAAAGAAAAAACATATGGAGGGAAATTGTTCTCTTCCCCCCTTAAACGCCGCTCATGATACCAGAGATGGCGTAAGTCAAAGTATAAGTGACACACTACCCGCCGTGACGCACTACCTGCTAGCAGTGGCGGCTCGTGGTCAAAATCGTAAGTGAAGTGCATCCAAATCATTAATGTACCAACTCTCTATTCATCCCGAATTTCCTGGACTGACTGGTTTACCCGTAATGCCGCTTATCATATTAGATGTAGATGAATATTTGTAGAGAAATTAACTGCTAACAGTTAGGACCCACTATAAAAATATGTAAATATGGTTGAAGATATGACAAATTTCGCCGACGACTGAGCGTGGGAACAACAAACATGCCCATGTTAGTATACGCCCAAGAAAAATGCAGTACTTTGGTAAATTTCATTTACAAGAAGTCATTCGGCAGTGGAAAAGTTAATTTTGTAGAAGAATTTTCCACTTGTAGAACAGAAAATAAAGTTCTAGACTGGCTTAGTGTAGTTTATAATGTATATTTATTGTTTATTTGTATAAAGGTCACTAACTGAGAAGAGTACCAAAGAACTGCCTAACTTAAAATTTTCAAATCGAACATTCCACCTTTTAAATGTGAAGCAGGAAGAACGGAATAAACTAAAAGACCAGCTGCATGAACTATCGCAGCGTAGAGATTTAAACTGAAACCCTGCCCTCCTCTTCAGAGTACTATACTCACCGACGTAACGTTGTATTATTTTAATTTGTGGTCTGATACGCACATTTCCAATGCCTATATTAGACGGATTTAAATGAATGTACAGTGCATTAGTAACGAGGACCGAACAGCCGTAACTCAGTTGGTAGAGCGTCGGTTTAGCAATCGAAAGGTCTTGGGATTGTTCCCAGCGACCGCCATCCTGATTGATGTTTTTCGTAAGCTACACTAAGCAAATGCCGGGATGGTAGTCTACTTCCAAACTTGGGATGGTAGCTACTGAACGAAAGTTGCCTAAATGCCATGCAAAGACAAAATCAGCGATGAAAATTATATCCCGTGGAAATGCAAATGGAAAGAATAACTAGGCTTATATTCTAGGTCTTGTAAATGTGATAGCTTTCTCAACCCAAAAATTATTTACATAAAGACACAACCAGCATTGGAGGACCTTTATGCATGCTGAATGCTGAAAGTTTAATATTACTATTAGAGGAAGGCAATGGATAGAGAGAATAAATACGAATGAAATTATATGAGGTCTTTAAAATATTCTTCGTGACATTTTCAGTTTTCAGGCTCCCCTAAATTCAACTTATTTTCTGAATCAAAATTTATTATTCGAACAATACATACACTAATTTTTAAGATGCAGTGCACAATTTTAGAATAATGTTTGAAGTTTAGTTTAATTTACATTTAAATTACTGGCATCTAAGGTCTAAGCTCGTCATACGTCTGAAGAATGGCGTCCCTTGGTGAACATTTTATTACACCTAAAGCGAGAGCCGAGCTGGCGTTCCTTAGTTGCTATCCCATTGGGAAACACCTACTTTCGAACCCACCAATAGGCCATCTTGGCTGATATTTTTCCAGTCTCGCACCAGCTTGATGCTGGGACAGTTCCTTCCTTTCTTCTACCTTCCCCATTATGGCCTAATGTAAACAAAACATGACTAAAGGCTATAAATAAAATTCAATTCAAATACTCTCGTAACGAGATTGATACTGACTTTCAGGTGAAAGTTTTGAAATCTTTAAAGGAATAAAAAATCCCTTTGCCTCGAGAATATTTATTCTTGCTAACAAACGTTCAAGGCAATTAGAGCGTGACCTGTTCAATTAATTTAATTGGATTTTTTTTTAAAGATAAGCTTATATTAGGCCTAATGTGTCAAAATCACACAAAATTACTTTGCTGCTGAAATCAGGAACTCACAAAACAATATTTATTAAGAGAAGTCATAAATGAGCTTACAAACTTATAAAAACAGTCTCTAATATATATATATTTCAATATTTACCAGCAGTCCAGCATTGACATCTTAAGCGTGTAATCACTCAGCGAGCTCAACTTCAGACGGAAATGAGATGAATAGAACGTCTAAGGTCTCTATTCTAGATGATATCCAGGAATTAATGGAGGAAATATGAAAATATCTGTCAGAACGCATGGATGTTCAAAGGTTTATTGAACTTGTGCTGGTTCCTTATCAACGATCTGTGGTGAAAGATCACTAGGCGACGTGGACTGGGCATGTATAAATAAGGGTGAAAAAAGGAACGTAGCGGACAGTATCTTTTAAATCTATATATAGATATATAGTCGGACTAAATATATATATTCGGACTAAAAATGCAATTAATTTTTACACATATGGATAAAGTTTGACGAATACTCCTTTAGTTCCAACCATGATCATCTTCATAATTCTGCAAATCCATTCCACCAAGCCTTACAAATAAGTGAAATCTCTAATATATCGAGTTATCATAAACTGAAATATTCTACTTCTACCCAGTAAGGATAGCAGGGCTCGAAATGGACCGGAGCAAACCGAAACGCCGCTCCGGTTCGTGAATAGCTGGAACTTTCCTGTTCCGTCTTATCAATATGGTAAACAGAGAAAAGACTACAATATTGTGTTAACGAAGGTAAAGCGTTCCGTTTCGTGAAACTTTCCATTTCGAGCCCTGAAGGATAGCGTTTTATAAAAAATCAACCATTAACATAGCCATATGTTAAGACTGGATTCTATAGCTTAGTCAAGGAGCTCATACATAACAGAAGTAGAATACTTCAAATTATTTCGTTTTATCAAGCATTGTACGCCTGAATTAACTCACTTGGCACTAGGTCTATTAGAGCTCTGGCATACATACTTATTCAAAGATATTTGTCTATAAAAAAGCCATGTCAAAATCGTCATTCCCTTTCACTAGACATACATGAACAAAAAACGAACAATTGTACATGTACACATGGTGCTGATACAGTGGGGACAAATTTACTTTACTTGCACACTGAACAGCCGAAACTCGGAAGAGAAGTAACTTCGTTGAAAGCAGATTGCAGGTTCTCTTCCGCTATCCTCAACGCTATCTCGCACTGGCCAGTATAGCCTGCAGCGTCTAGGTTGTCATGGCAACCAGAAGTTCACCGTCCCGTCAACGGAAAGATTTTCACCGCGGTAAAATTGTCCCCGCCATAGAAAACACTTATAGCTAGATTTTTTTCGAAGGTATATAAAAGTAACGTTTTCAGCTTCGTACGAATACGGTGCCTTCTAGCGCTAGAATATTTACTTATGCTGCATACAAAATTGGAAACAGTTTATTTTGTTTTTCTGCTGGAATTTTGTTACGCTACTTCATTTTCTTTCAGAAATTTTTTTGTTTATTTAGTCAATGAAAGAACAAATTACAAAATAATAGGTGAAGTACAGCTTCACTAACTTCACCTGAAAAACCGCCACTGCCTGCTAGGGCTTTGTTAACTCATCACCTACCTGAATTCAATCTTCAAGCATCATTGACTGTGACCCACCATAACTAATTCGGCCCTCGACCCACTGGAAGCCTCTTTTGGCCCATGACAAATGACATCAGGGCTCACAAGTAAAGTACCCGAAGTGAGGATTCGAGTTGCTCATCAAGTGATACCTTAAATTGAAGCTAGTGACGAGTATAGTACACCTGTGAAATCCTAGCTGCAGAGCTCCAGAAATGGAAAGGTTATGGCGGGTCAAAGTTCAAAGAGAAAGCGAATTGTATTGAAACAAGTCACAACGAAAGGCAGAACAAAAGTCAGATGGACATGGTTTTGAATTGAAATGCGATTCATGTGAAGGAAAGAGGCACGTACAAAGAACTACACATTGATACAATCAATATGTAAGTCGTCAATGAAGGCGTGTGATAAGCAGATACTTTGCTCACAATGAGCACACTTGACAAAAGAGATGTTCTCACATGAGGTCTTGTAACACTCGTCACGTATATTAGAATCAAAACAATAATCCAATGGAGAAATCCAGGGCTCGGGCTCCTCATCCAAGTAGCCGCTTTTGTAAAACGCAAACCTGATCATGTTGCGAAATCGTGAGGTGCTGAATTGGAAGAGAGTGAAGGACTGCATTCGTAAAATATTATCCCGATGCCAGAGATTAATTTCCGAGGAAGCGATAACTGTGTCAGTAATGAACCTGATAAATGATTTATATGGACGGAAGAAGTAAACATCAAGTGGTTGGATGAAACCAGTGCAACCACCAGGAATTAAACGTTTGAACAGTGTTATATGATTAGGGCATAATTCATTTGATACGTTATCATCCTTATTTGCACTCTAAAAGAAAGCGGGATATCAGGCAGAGAGAGGGATATCATTCTACACTTTACATTAATTGGGAGCAACGTACGACGTATTACCATCGGGATAATCAGCAAAACATGGACATCACAAGCAGCTCAATTCGCTTTCTATTTGAACTTTGACCCGCCATAACCTTGTTATTACTGGAGCTCTGCAGCTAGGATTTCACAGGTGTACTATACTCGTCACTAGCTTCAATTTAAGGTATCACTTGATGAGCAACTCGAGTACTCACTTCGCGTACTTTACTTGTCAGATATCCCATTTTCTTCTCCATCCAGGGACCACAGGTTCTAGATTAGAACGTCACTTAAGAAAACTTATCCAGGGTGACACACTACCCGCCGTGACCAGAGATGGAGTTGGTCAGGAGACGTGGGTCAAATACATTTTCCTAACTGAAGTTTTAAGTTAGACTCTATGGTCTGTGTATGGAAAGAAAATGGGACTGCGAGGACACGTTTGTTATGGGCCGAAAGACACTATCAGTGGATTGAGGGTCCAATTGGTGATAGTAGATGATGGGTCATGGGTCAAGCGTGGGATCACATTATGTATGGTGGTTGAAGATTGAATACGGTAGGTCGTGGTTTAAGAAAGCTCTAGGAGGTGGTGGGTCATAGTGAGTCGTGAGTCATTATAGGCTATGGGTCAACTATTCTTTCTCTGCATAATACAAGGTATAGTAGCCTACTACCCACCTTCTTCAAAAGGTACCCCTGTGTCTCCCCTCCCTTACTGCCAACCTGTTGGAGTGTGTGCATGTACGATGTTTGAGTTTGTCTCCTGAGGGGACACCTTCCGGGGGTTCTCCCGAGAGAAACTTTTTAAAAGTTAACACAAGACTCGTCTTTGAGCATTTTTTGAGAATTTTTAGCATTTTTTTTTATTTTTCTTCAGAAAGTTGGGAGTAAATCTCCCCATGCCCCCCCCCCTTAACTCGGCCCATGAGGGTGTAGCTTTATTTAACCCAATTGTTTTAAGCTAGTGATGTGACTGGCAAACATATCATAGAGAGAACATAATCAGAAACACACATTCACGACCAATGGGTGTAATGATAGCCCTCGCGGTGCGGGGGGCATCCTTTTTGAGGGCTCCCTTTCCTCTATGGTTAATCTGCTAAGATTGGACTGGGGCCCCTTACTCTGATATTGCGGGGGTCCTCATATACTGCTTTTGCGAGGGAGGGCGAACTTTCCACCACGCCACTAGCACGACCACAGGATTTTTCTCAGGAGAGGGGACAAAAGATGCACAAACTAAAAGTTCTTGAAACCCTTATAAAAAAATTATTATAATTGGAAAACAAAAGCATCGACCACTCCATGAGAAATTAACTGCATTGAAATGTGTAACACAAAAGCACTTGTGTGAAGAGGAACAGCGCTAACTTCCCACAGTTGGGGAGGGGGGCACAGTAGGGGCTTAAGATTGGGTTGGGGGCTATTCAAACATAATACAAACTGTGTAATAATAATACAAAATATTACATGTCATCTACAATTTCTGAGGGACATGAGGGACCGAGGGAAAATTTAGGGGGTACATTCCCCCTGGCGCCGTCCCTGGTAACAACCTATGCAACTTAAAAAATCCAGGTGGGGCAAGGCAATGAATGTCCCCTTCCTCTTTCCCATTGTGGGCGTCCATGGATAGTATCCACTGGACTCGATAAACATTTGATTGGTACTATACAAATTGAGCTAGTACTTACTTGTTGCCATCGTTTCGGTCTGCAAATCTGTTCTTTCTTTTAAATTTTGAATAGCTGAAACAATGTTTGCTGTCCCTTCATCGCCGTCTAAACTAAACTCAATCAAATCAAAATAAGAAATGTTGAGAACTTGAATGAGGACTGAACATATTCTTAGCCAGTTAACTACTACCACAGAGTAAATGCATATTTACTCTGTGTTACTACTCACTGTTCCAGGCAGATTGGCACATGTTTATAGGCTACAATCAAAATAAGCTTACTCTAGTGGATTAAATGTAAACGATTGAGCTATTTTCTTTTTTCGTCTCTGTATTAGTGACAATAATAAAACATTTTTAAAATATATATGTATATTTTTTTCCTTTGACTTATTTGTGCTTAACAATGCTATGAGGAATCAAAGAAACCATACTCTTGATTTATGAAAAAATTAGACAGAAATAAACATTGGTTGAAAAAATTGATTTTTTTTTCAAACGCTCTCAACTATATATAATTACTAAAACAATTGTTTACAATGAATGAAAACATGTATTACGAAAATTCAAAGTTGTTTTAGCGTTAAATGTTGAGGCTCAGAAGTAACATGTAGCCTATGTTTGCCCCCTCTTGCCCCCAGCAAAATTGATGTTTGACCAGAGTTGGGGGCAATGCCCCCCTGGTCCCCGGTGATTGCGCCACTGCTTAGAAATAAGTAAATATGAGAACAGAGGGAAAGATCCCCTGTATTTCTTGTTAATACAGTTCTGAAGACCATTTGGATGTTTTAAGGAATTTAAATAAATTAATATCGTCAAATTCTCTTTTAAATGATTCTCCTAAGAATGTTTTCAATTTTAGAAGTCTGTGTGTAAGCGGGATTGCACAACCCTGATTTCATATGCAGTGTTACGATATTTAGAGTTTCAATTACTACTTTGACTGTTTAGGCTTTCTAACCAACACAAAACATTTTTTTAAAATCTGTTTGTTATTCTTTTCTAACATATATAGGTGTTTTATTGTAAGTTTTTGGTAACAAGATAGTAAGTTTGGTGGTGTGTTGTCGCGGTTTTTGTTGTCATTGTTTTTGGTGTTGCTGTTTTTTTGTCGCTGTTTTTGGTGTCGCGGTTTTGGGTTGTCGCGGTTTCGAGTCGTCGCTGTTTTGTGCTGTCGCGGTTTCAGACTGTCGCTGTTTTGTGCGTCATGCTTTTGGTAGTCGCGCTTATGTCTTCGCTGTTTTGTCGTACAAACCACAACAATACATCCTCACAGGCCCAACCTACCTCACAATAGCTTACGTTAATCCAACATTTCCGACAGTTATACCGAGATTACCAAAGATCAGGCAACCCCGAATCACCGGCAATTCCAGCGGATAATCCACAACTATATTAAAGCTTACAAACTACGCCAATTGGTCAAAACATGTAACAAACTCGCCGACACTTCTCACCTCACGAAGTACTGGAACAAATTCAAACAACTAACAGGAAAACACACAAAAACCTCGTATCCTTTACTCAATAACAATCAGGCTACATTCAGACAAAGAAAAAGCAGATGCATTAGTCACATATCTTCAAGATATATTTATACCATCTAGACCTATAGATCTTTTCCGAAACAATCCTTTTACATCCTGCCGAAAGAATAAACTTTAACTCGCCGAAAATACAACCAAATCACCCACTACCTGATCACCCACTCACTACAGCAATCACCACATATGAAATTACCCAAACAATGGCCCGCAAACGCACTACAGCTCCTGGTAACTACACCATAACCTACCACCACCTAAAAGAAGCTCCCGTCATCCTCATTGACCATAGCCTCTGTATACACCTTCATATACGTTCAGGATTCTTCCCCATTAGATGGAAAACCTCAAAAACCCTCATGATTCCGAAACCCCAGAAAGCACCCAATCTGGTATCCTCATATAGACCCATCCAACTTACCTCCACCCTCAGCAAAACTGTAGAAAAAATACTCGTCAACCGCCTTCACACGCACCTAGCAGAACTCAACCTCCTACCTATATGCCAAGGCGGATTGCGTCCACATTTCAACATCAACGATCAATTGCTTCGTCTCATAAACACCATCGCTAACCACTATAACACAAACAACCCTTCATGTCTAATTTTGTTGGATCTTGAAAAAGCTTTTGACAAAGTATGGCACCAAGCCCTAATTTCTAAACTTCGAGCATTTCAACTCCCTCTTACCTACATTTAATTTATCTGTCATTTCCTAAGCAATCGTATCACCTACATCTCCCTAAATTCCAGTATCTCTTATCCTATACTCCTTCATTACGGAGTCACTCAAGACTCTGCACTCTCTCCACTTCTCTACCTCCTATTTGTTACCAATCTACCTCCTCTCCCACCAAATATCAAGATTTTTCAATTTGCAGATGACATAGCCTTCCTCGCTCTCGGAAAAACTATCAGAACCATCAATCGAACTCTCAGTGAAACCATCAACACATTTACTTCATGGTACAAAAAGTGGGGTCTCACAATAAACTCAACTAAAACACAAACCATCGTTTTCATACCACCCAAACATCGTTCTCCTGTCCATCGAAATCCCTCACGACTAGACATAAAAGTACACAATAACCCAATAAACCCTTCGAAAACGTCAACTACCTAGGCCTTGTCATAGATCATCATCTCACTTGGAAACCACACTTGAACAAGATCATAGCCAAAGCAGGAAACCGCCTCAACCTACTGAAACGACTCACCGGAATAACATCGAGACTTAAAGCTCACACTGTACTAAACACTTACAAAGTATTCTTAAGACCCGTATTGACCTACGGACTAACCGCCTGGATTGCCGCAGACAAATATTTCTATAATAAAATACAAATTTTGGAAAGACACGCACTCCGTTAAGCATACAGAATAAAACTACCCAGTCCAAGACAGGAATTATATCATAATATTCCCACATCTTCTTCACCATCTCGAAAGCCTACGCACTAAATACATACAAAATAGATTCTAAAGTGAACACCCTCTTTTTCACGACATAATTCATTCATACGAACAAAACAACACACTGCCTACACACATAGACAGCCCACTTTCTCTATTATTCACCCTTTATACTCAAACATTGCCACCAGACCACCCAAACATACATTTGATAATTGAATATAGTGCACCAGTCATCCCTCACTATATTGCACCATCATCAATTGCACAGTAACCATCTTGCGCGCAAGGATCCATCTGTCCTCATCACCGTCTAGAGTCACCCCTAGACGAGAAGATTATCAATCATGCGTCTAATATGTGCCAAAGTGTTGTGCCGTCTCTTGCACATCATATACATCACATCTTACATCATCACCTTTGAATAAATAATGAAACCTTCCCCAATATTTATGATTATGAGGAAGACTCATAATAACCTATGATTAAAGAATGCAATAAATAAAATAAAGATTACCAAAAAACCTCTTAGACCAACCAAAATCCTCACAATCCACCTTTCTGTCACCCTCTCTTTCTAGATAAAGGGTACAGCCCTTTTGTGGGGGGTTAGCCTTGGCTAACATTAAAAAAAATCACTGATTGAAATGGCCACCAGCAAGCTCAACCTGGTTAAAAAACTAGTATTGGTCTCGCTGGCCAATCAAAATAAGCAGGCACTTTTTTGAAATGGGTAATGATCTTATTAGAAGCATAACCTAAACTATTTCATAAGCTCATTTATTAACCCCCTCTTTCTTCATTTCTTTCATTCATTCATTTCGTTTCATTTGTTGTTTGTTCAGTTCTGGTTATTTTATTCGTCCAAGGGAAGTCCACATTGATTCGTTTCATTTGTTTGTTCACTTCTAGTTAATTTTACTCGTCCAAGGGAAGTCCACATTGATTCATTTCATTTGTTTGTTTCTTCACTTCTGGTTATTTTTACTCGTCCAAGGAAAGTCGACATTGAATCGTTTCATTTTTTATTTGTTCACTTCAGGATATTCTTATTTGTTTGTCATTTGCCCTGTCAAATGTTAATGAAATGTTGTCTAAGGGAAGACCACATTGATCTTTGTTTACTTCTGATTTTTCTTATTCGTTTGTATTGTCTAATGTTAATGACATATTTTTCGAATATACTCTTAACTTGCTCTCCTGTCAATGTCCGCTTGACCTCAAATCCTAACTTGTACCTTCGCCATGACGTCAAAGGTCTTGCTCTATCCTTTGCTCATCTCAGAGAGAAATGAATCATTACGCAAGTGAGCCATGCTAGACCACCGCCATCTTGTTTTGCAATAGTTTACAATATATTTAACCTCCCCAAATTGAGGTCAGCTCAATCAAACATCTTACTTAACAGCATACTGTGTCAGTGATCACTATCACATGATGGGGATTTCCAAACGGTCTTTTTCCCAAACTTTTCAACTTGGATGACGTCAGCGCAACCATGTTGTAATGTATCACTCACCATCCACGCCGTCCAATTTTCTAACGATGTTACACACTAGATTACGTCATCACTCACCATCTTATTTTAGCAATAGATGTAAAAACATCTACGAATAATGCAGCTCAATGACCACTCTACAACATCGCTTGGGTCAAGTCCACCAATAACTTCGTAACGTCAGCGATCATGTTCTGACTTGCTCCACACTACATCACTTGCCTTAAGTCCACGTAACACAGATCAATGACCCCATCACGTGATGGCAATTTCATATATATATATATATATATATATATATA
>JAGDQP010038013.1:0-18357 GCA_022664845.1 Lepisma saccharinum
TTCCTTACAAATGTCAATGCAGTTGTGCTGAGCTGTGTCCATAGGAGTATGATTATAGCATGCTATACATGTTAATGGCAATACCAATTTCCAATGGTCTATACTGCTTATTATACAATCACAACTAACTAACTTTTTAGTACAATATTCACAAACTACCCCTATGTACAGTTTCATCAGCACATAGGTTCGAGTCCTTTTGTTTACCATCTTTATAGAATTTGTTCACTAATCACAATGTGCTGTCTCATTATCAGTTTGTTCAATAAAATATAGACAAAGACAATTGTTTTAAAGCACATTTGCACAACTCAAATACCATAAATGTTCCATGAATAACGTATTTCTTTAAGTTATGCGCGTTCACAGCAATATCCATCCTTAAATAGGTTCAATAAATATTTTATCTAGCACAACCAATGGCTATTTTTCAAAACTTTTGTTATATTTTCTTAATCTATTACCCATAACGTACGTACATATAAATTTTCAGCTCATTAGCTTAAATGGTATACAAAATGGTTTTTAGGCGGCCATATTTATTTAAAGATGACGACTTTTCCAAAAACTTCTTACCTTTTCGTAATCTACTCGTCAAAATATATCTTTATACCAAATTTTAGGATTCTATCTGAAACGGTATGGAAAATGGTTCTTTCGCCCGCCATATTTGTTTTAAAATGGCGACTTCTCCAAAAACTTCTTATATTTTCGTAATTCTTTTGTACTGATCAATGTTTGTACCAAGTTTAAAGTTTCTATACTTAGCCGTTTAGGCTGCGTATTCTTTCAAAAAAAAAATTTCGGCGGCCATATTTGTTTAAAGATTTCGACTTTTGTACAATTTTCTCGCATGTCTGTAATTCGTTTCCAGTAGTCAACGTTTCTACCAAGTTTCAAGTTTTTATTTCTAGTCGTTTAGGCTGTGTATCCCTTCAACAAATCATTTCGGCGGCCATATTTGTTTTAAAGATGGTGACTTATAAAATCTTTTCTCATATGTTGGCAATTCTCTTGCAGTAATCAACGTTTCTACCAAGTTTCAAGTTTCTAGTTCTAGCCGCTTAGACTCTGTATTCTGTCAAATCATCTTTTCGGCGGTCATATTTGTTTTAAAGATGGTGACTTTTGTACAATTTTCTAATATGTTTGTAATTCTTTTGCAGTAGTCAATAAGTAATTTCTACCAAGTTTCAAGTTTCTAGGTCTAGCCGTTTACGCTCTGTATTCTATCAAAACGTCATTTAGACGGCCATATTTTTTAAAATGGCGACTTATAAAAACTTTTCTTAAATTTCTTCAATCCAGTATTGGCAATACGTCTTCATATAAAATTTCAGTTCTGTAGCTCAAACGATGTGCAAAATAAATTTTATGTCGGCCATATTAGTTATAAAATGGCGACTTTTTAAAAATCAAAGGCAAAACCAGAATAAATACATTTCCTAGCTTCAAAACCAGTATATACAACATTCACGTTTCGTCATGAGGTTTACGTCCTGCATTCAAACCTTTTCAAATTTACCCACGCTTTCGGAAGGTTTTCAGTTCGAGTTTATTCAAATTGTATTTTATTCCGTAAAATCACATGTTCTTTTATCTCATTTTCTGTATATCTCAACGATATTCAATAATTTTGCTCATGTATGCTATCTTTCTGTAATTTACCAACGCTTTCTGCAGCTTTTAGTACTATTTCCGTCAATATTACATTTCAGTCAATACAATACGTTCTTGTTTCTGTGTTAGTTCTTGTATATCTCAATACCAACTTATATTCAACATTTGTACAATTTACCAGCGCTTGCGGGAGCTTTTCTATAAAAATTTAGTCAAATTAAATTTTATTCAGTACAATAGGTTCTTGTTTCTGTGTCAGTTCTTGTATATCTCAATACCAAGTTATATTCAAGATTTGTACAATTTACCAGCGCTTTCGGGAGCTTTTCTATGCAAATTTAGTCAAATTACATTTTATTCATTACAATATGTTCTTGTTTCTGTGTCAGTTTTTGTATATATCAATACCAAGTTATATTCAAGATTTGTGCAATTTATCAGCGCTTTCCTAGGTTCAAAAACCAGTATATTACACATTTGCTTCAATAATACAACAAACGGTCTAGTAGACGTCCAAATGTATATCAGCAGTAACTCAATGAAAGCCTTTCTTCAATTCAAAGGTCCAACTAAAGTAAGCACGTTTCCTAGCTTCAAAAATCCGTATATTTCACATTAGTTTCAATAAGATACAACAAACGGTCTAGTAGACGTCCAAATGTGTGTTAGTTCAATATATAATTATGTCATAAGGCGACATTCTGCCATCAGCATTATTCCTAAAACAAACAACTAAAGTCTTCACATATGTATTTATCAATCAGCATTAGTCAAATGTTTCAATGCCCGTCCAAGTATTATCTTCAGTAACCATCACCACTATACCACAACAACCTTAATGTTAAACTTTAACCATTGGATCTGCCACAAGGCAACAAAATCTAACAGTTACAGCAACTTAAACTTTAAACAATAGATCTACTGCAAGGTAACAAATTCTAACACTTGAAGTAAGTTAAGCTTTAAATATTGGATCTGCCGCAAGGTAACAAACTCTGACACTTGGAGCAAGTTAAACTTTAAACAGTGGATCTGCCGCAAGGTAACAAACTCTGACACTTGGAGCAACTTAAACTTTAAACAGTGGATCTGCCGCAAGGTAACAAACGCTGACACTTGGAGCAACTTAAACTTTAACCATTGGATCTGCCGCAATACCATTCTTTTCTTTCAACACAAGTCAGCAAAACAGTTAAATTCATGGCAGTTAGTTAATTGTTAATCAAACTAATGTAATTACTAAATATATTTATTTGTGTGTCATATTCAAAGGTACTTGAAGTTTCTTGCATTCATATCAATTATAAAACATAATTTTATTTTCAAAATATTCTTCTCTACCCATTCTTTTTTCTTGAATTAACTTTCAAGCCTTAGGGACTCAACCGTCTCGTATGGTTTGAGATACAAATTAAAATGTTGTTCTTCTTTTTCCAACAAGATGAAACAAGACTTCTGCGGCAATAAGTTCTTGTGCTCCTGGCCATGGAAAGGGGTAAGAAACGAAGGTCAAGGGTTAAATTGAATTTTAGTTTTTAATTAGCGAGCTGTCAAGTCCGGGAGTAAATTTTGAAAAACAAGAATAATTAATGATTAAATTTTAATTTATGCACTAGATCCGTCTGTCGATACTACTGATGCCATCCCGGAATTTGCCTGATGTGACAGAAAAAAAACTCAGTCAGGATGGTCGACCCCTGGGACCGAACACACGACCTTCCGATTGCTACACCAACGCTCTACCACGGAGCTACGGTGGCTCAGTATAAATAAATGAAACAGAACAGTAAGAGTATGGTTATTAGTTACTCCGTATAGTTGTGTAATTACAAAAAAAAAAAAAAGGAAATGAATTCACATTACATTTTTTTTCAACTAGTAAAGTGTATACATATAATCAATTCACACATTATTATTGAATATCGTATCAAACCCGGCGTGAGCCAAGTGTACCAAAAGGTCATAAATAAATTTAAATTTGTATTAAAACGTGGAGTTCCAGGGTAAAAGGCTTTGGGGTTCGGAGTCCGCGATACGACCGCCCCTGCTATAAATAATGTATAAAATTTCTGCTAAGTAAAAAAATAAATAAAAATAATTCTTTCCTCTACAAAAGGCGATGTTAAGAACCTTAGAAAAAGTATCACAACGGTGACGAATATACAACATGACTTCAAAAAGGGAGCAGAAAGTTTCTACTACATGCAAAATCCGGAACACAAGCAGAAAATAGTGGTGTGGGGATAATCATCGCAGGCGAGTATTTAGTGTGGTAATTCTATAGACACTCATATTTTTTCTATATCCCTTTCTAAGTTTACGCACTTTCGAAATATTTCATTGCCAAGCATCTCAGGCTCAAAATGGGACAGGGTAAGGGAGTATATATTGGAAGGTAATCGGCCAGTGCCTAGTTTGTACGTACCATCCCGGTATCTGTCTGGTGTAACTGAGGAGAAACCTTGGAAAAGCTGACAGTATTGTTGACGGCTCCTGCGATCGTTCCCAGGACCAGTGTTTCATTTGTCGGACCAGTGGGGGGGGGCGGGAATGTTCCCTGGTTCGTGAGGATATAATCACCGGTTGTTGATTCTGAATATCATTCCAACCCGGGATAAAATCTATTTCTACCCAAAAATGCAGTATGTTGAAACGTACAATCACCCACTAGTTTTAGGACATCCCCCCACCCTTCGTGATTTAAAACAAATCGAACACTGAACAGGACCTTCCGATTACTAAGCGAACTCTCTACTAATTGAGCTATGGCCGCTCGGTGTAGGTTATTTTGGATATTGTACGTTGCAACACTGTCGTCTCTCACACAGTCGGCGACTGAGTCACTGTTGACTACATCAGCGCCACCACGTAAACAGCGGCAATCCCGTGTGGAACGACTTATGTTTCGTCTGCTCTGTCTCCTTTCAAACTCGCAGTGAGGGTCAATCAATTTGTTTTCAACCCGTGCTGTGGCTATTTGTCGTTTACAATGACAACAACGTAAGCCACTGAGCCTTTGCTGGTTTGTTTTTGTAAATACACATCCATGGAGTTACTCCAACCAAGCGTTGTGAAATCCAAAGGCCAGGCGAGAAAGAACACTGATTGTTTGAAACTCGCATCTCCAATATTGCTTGTAAACAAACTGTCATTCTACGCTGTGCGCACTATAAGAAGGTTGTTGAAGGCGAAGTATTTTTAAGAGAAGTGTTAGTCTATGTTAGTTGCGTCTTTCATTAAGTTTTAGCATTGACAATTGCCTATAGGATGGAGTCAGGTGGTCTGAGTACTTGAGAAGGAAAATAAATCGAAGACATACATTTTGTACGCGCTGTAGTCGCCTGGCTAGTTCATCCTTGAGATTGGTTAGAATCACATCGCAATATTCCAGATGAGGGAATACCAGTAACTTAACTAGAATTGATTTGACGTGGGTGGGCAAAACATGTTTAAGTCTAGTGAGTGAGTGTAGGGATGAGAATGCTTTCTTGCACATTGCATTGATGTGTGGTTTCCATTCTAAGTGTTCGTCTAGGATTACACCGAGGTTTTTGACAATCGTAGAATAAGGTATAACAGTCTAGTTTAGACATACTGCTGGAAGATTATCCTTTTACATGTACTGAGCTAGTTGGTTGGACGATATACGTATACATTTAGATTTTACTGGGTTAATTGCTAATCTGTTTTTAGATGACCACTCGCTGATTGTTTGAAAATCCTAATTTAATTTGGAAATAGTAGTTCCTAGGTTTTGTGGTAGACACGATATGTATATCTGGAAATCGTCAGCGTACAAATGATATTTACAGTGTGAAAGGACAGATGGGAGGTTAATTACATATATACAAAATAAAAGAGGTCCCAGGACACTTTCTTGGGGTACTAGATGAGTTAGGTAGCGCAGTGAGGAATTTTTACCAGCTATACTGACGAATTGTTTCCTATCGCACAAATAGTTTTTCACCCATCTAACAGCTCCCTGGGAAAAATTTTAAAAAATGAGATAATTTACGCAGTAAGATTTTGTGGTCAATTGACTGAAATGCCTTAGAAAAATCTAGAAGAGTAAGGTAGGTGATCTCTCTTTTATCTAGATCCAGCCTTATATCATCCGTGATGCATGTTAGAGCACTAGCCGTACTGTGATATTTGCGAAATCCCGATTAAAGTGGATCCATTAAATTGTATTCTGTTAGGTGTGTCCGAATTTGGTCGCTACCAATATATTCAAGCGCCTTTGAGAGGGCGGGAGGGATGCTGATCGGGCGAAAATCGTCCACATTTAATACGTTTTGTGTTTTGGGGAATGCTAATACTTGTGCTATTTTCCAATCAGATGGGAAAGTACCAAACATGAGGCTGAGATTGAACATATTGGTTATTGGATTTATAATATAAGGTAGGTTCCTTTTTATAAAAATAATATAAATTTGATCGTTGCCTACAGCAGATGATTATATCCTGTATATAGCTTTTTTAACTGTTTCAGGGCCAATACATTCAAAGGAAAATTCATTTAGAGTATTTTGATGATTTACGTTATTTGTATCAGATAAGTTGAATTTGACTGAATTTGTAAGTTTTATATTAGCGAAATGATTGTTGAGCTCATCTGGCGTGAATTTATTCTTTTCCCTTTAATACCCAATAAATTTAGCTTGTGCCACATTTCTCTTTGGTTAGTAGTATTCTCTATTATTGGCATCGCAAAGTTTTGTTTCGATTTTCTAACTAACTGAGTGCATTTGTTTCGTAAGATCCGAAATGTTTCGAAGTGGTTCTGCATATTTTCATTGTTTCTTTTTCGGCCCTTATGTACGTCCTGTAGGCAGCATCCCGTGCAGACATAAGATTACGGATCTCTTCGGTTATCCAAGGACATGGGGGGTGGGAGACACGTCTAGTGAGGAGAGGGGCTTGTTTGTTTAGTGTTTTCATTAATGAATCGTTTAGAAATTGTAACTGGTACTCTATTGAGGGACTATTATACATTACATTCCAGGGGACATTTGATACGTCAGCACGTAAAGCAGCGTCATTAATTTTAGAGAACTCTCTGTAGGTTATTAATTTTGGCATGCGTTTACTTTCGAATCTTAGAGAGTAGCAAGCGAATATCATATCATAGCGAGATATTCCGGGAATAGAAAGTTGCCCGTGATGGCGAATTTTCTTAATGTTATTAGTCAAAATCAAGTCTAAGAGGGTCGCAGAAGTAGTTGTGTGAAAGGTGGTGTTTAAGGGACACATAAGAGACCCAAAGAGGATATGATATCACGAAAATTTTCGCTTTCTTTTTTAAGAAGTCATATCGACATTCATATCACTAAGGATCAGGGCGTGTTCATAAAATGGCAAAAATTGTAAAATTTCATCTTTAAAGTTTTGGAAGTTAGCCCGGAAGGGGGGGAGGGGTCTGTAGATCACGCTGATTAGAACAGGTTGGTTGCGGATCCGACATTCTAATATAATATTCCAGAGACCACGAATTCCTTTGTCCAATGTTCATCTTATTTATTGTAATGTGTTCATAATTGAATCGGCAGTTTGAAGAAGGCAATAAACGAAAAAAATGTGAAAATCTACTTTATGCCGGATTTGATATCTGGAAGGGATGGCGCATCTATACAATACATAAAGAAAGCAAAAAAAAACATTAGTCAAACTTCAAAAATAGGTGCGAAATAGAGATGGGCAAAACTAGCGTAGCAGCTATTTTTCACTGCTACATGGGATAAATTGCTATCAGCTACAACCGATGAAAAATAGCAGTTACTGGCTGAGCTGCTATTTTGCTCCGAAGCTTGTTAATGGTAAAACAGATTGTTTCCTGTTTTCTAAACAAACAGAACTGCTGGGAGAACGGAACAAAATGGCAGAGACTTGTCTGCAGAGAGGACAACCATTTCGTGTGAACACTACGGAATTAGTTGCGTCTGTTACCGTGTACGGAACTGATATAAAGAGCTCTCAGAAAGAAATGGGTGATAGTTGGCTACGTGGAGTAATGGATAAGGCGTTAGAGCTGTAATGCAGTGGTTCCGGATTCGATACCAGTTCATCGCATAATTTTATTTTTAAAGTGGTTTATATTTTTAATAGGTTATTTTGAAATGTTATTGTTTAATTTGTTTTATAACTTTACTTGCATTTAACGTTTCTTGTAATATCTTCCGTTTAGTCTGATTCTGTAGTCCAATTCACATTTAATAAAATGGTAAAAAAATGGGTAAGGCATTGGACTTGGGATTCAGTGGCCCCGGGTTCGGTACTCCTTCACCTAAAGTTTTATTTTTTTTAGAAGAAATTCCTTTTTATTTTGTAATTTCGAAGAAAAGCTCTGGTCTTGCGATTATACATTTTTCTTCATTTAAGGCAGTGAAAACAGTACGCACATAAAAATGTCCATAAAATTCACATAGTTTAGATAAAATGAACCGGCAATTTGAAGAAGTGAACAAGCGCTATAAAATCGAAATTAGTTTTCTACTAAAAAACGCACCTCAATTTATACACGCTTAGTAGAGTGACTACACAATCCACTCACTCAGTTTTTTCAGCGTAATTAGAAGGCGTAGGTGGTATCTGAACCACTGGTAGGCCTTTTTGGACCTTTATGTATGACATAAATAAATTTTGTGAAAATGGGATAATATTTACTATGTGAAAAATCAGTTGAAAATTTACATATTTTTTCCGCCATCTCTCCCCTTGTCTAATGGTTTAGGTGGTATCTGAACCACTGGTAGGCCTTTTTGGACCTTTATGTATGACATATATAAAATTCTTGAAGAAGGGATAATATTTACGATGTGAAAAATCAGTTGAAAATTTACATATATTTTTATTTTGGGGTACCGTCATTTTTTCGCGTTGTTTATTTTTATTTTCGCATTGTTTAATGACAACCGATTTCTATGCATATGTAATTTTTATTTGGATTGAATTTATTTCTCCTTATGAATGAGATAATGAAATTAATCAGACACTTGCTCATTATTTTAAACTCTTTGATTCGAGAATAGAATTTAGCTTTATAATGACCACAACATATGTGGGTTGATTACTTTTTAATGAACAAAGTTTCTTTTAAATGCGAATTTGAAGATTTCGAATGGTATAAATAGATTATTTGTATTGTAACCCTTTTATATTTTTTTGTCTGTTATATTGAACATACGTTGTAATGAGATCACTTTGTACTTTACTGCAATGCAGTTTTACGCTGAACACAATGTGTAACATTGCTCGTTTTTAAACAACTTTCGAATTCTATGAATTCTCATTATTTTAAGTAAGGAACTTAAAAACTAAGTACTTGCTCGTTTTTAAACAAGTGTGGAATTCTCATTGTTTGACTAACAAAATTTTCAGAACGAGAATTGGTATTTAACAGCAAACCAAGGGAAATAAGTAAGAAAATTCTTGATCAATCTTAATTAGGTTGGGATTCGATTAAAAATTAAATTTGATGATATTCAGATTGCTACAATACGAAGGTATTAAGGGTGTCAGTGCCGGGAATTGAACCCAGGACTCCTTGATTGCAAGTCCAATCTTCAATGGGCAAGAAGTGATGGGATTTTTAATTTGAAGATGGTTGTCCATTTGTTAAGTTAGGAACGAGTTTTTTTTTCTGGCTGTTAGAATATCAGAGAGAAGAAAGCAATTCTTTGGAGTGCTGGCAGCTGTCTGGGTGTTTGAAGCTTGATTCGTTCTCCCCCCAGATAGGCTTCACGGCGATTGCGTGAATGGGTCAGTTCTGGGGAAAGGAGAAAATGGGACCAGCTTGCTTTTGGTAACGCATATAGGGGAATGTTTGATTTCCAGCTGGTTGCAGTAACTGAAGAGAGATTGTTCTTATTTAACTTCATTGATCGTAAACTTTGGCACAGAACTGCAAACAATATGGTATTTAGAAAAGCAGAGGGTCATAGAGAATTGGGTTCGTTGTTATTAACTATTGAATGCCTATACCACAGCTGAATCTCTTGTTGCTTTCGCTGCCCCAAAATTTCCTTTTCTCTTTTAAAAGAATACGTTCCGGCTACCTTTTCTTGCTCTTTGAAAGTGTCATTGTAACTTTCCAATGGGTATTTTTGCGAGACAATATACACACAGTTCGTGATTATTTGATTATGAATACAGGAAATATGTAATAACAATTTAGAACATAAGGTGATTGTATTACGTACTGAAGCATATATAATTCAACAGAATGGTTTTAGAAAACGCAAATTCAGCTGTTTACGGCGTGGCTTCAGTACGCTACAAGTATTTCCAGCATCTGGAATTAGCCGCGTCGCTTGGGATAAATTCTCCATGTGATAACATTCTGCGTGCAATAATAATTATTGGCCAAATGGAATAAAGAAAAGTTTATTATCCAATCAGAGAATTGAACCCTGCCTTTATGATTCGAGAGTATTGTCTGACTAGAAATATTAAAAGGGCTATGCTCAATACAAAATGATACCAGTTTTCATTCTAACTTATCAGCTTTAGTAATACGAGTGATTTCTGCTGTGTATTTTATCGAATTTCGAAGATCTAGTAATTTACAGGTAAGTGTTTAACTAGATCAAATACTTGAATGTTGCTAGTACAATATGACGTAGTAAATAAGTGCGACTATTATATATTACGATAATGCCAAACCACTATTGGTTTCTCTTGACTTGTGAGTATTACACGATTTTTATTTAGTTTATCTACAGAAAAGCAAAACGCGAGTATTTCTGGAGAACCTCAGTCAGGGCATTTTAAATATTAAGCCAAGCTACAAAACGCCTTGAGATAAAATTAAATTTTGTTTCATTCTCATTTTATGCTCCATGAAGACCAGTGTCTTATTTAAGTTGCTATTTCGCTATTCACCCGGTGAAACAGTTTATGTATTCTCACTAGTTTATTTAGGGACCCACGAGTTTGAATGCGTCATGACCATGAATTATGAATGCTGACTTAGCAATTTTAACTTTGCATTCCCGTCAAACAAATCCTGGCAGAATCCCCGAAAAAAATCTCAGTCAGGATGGCTGTGAACAGGAGCTCTTAAATTTAAACTAAGATATTAGGAAAGGCTGGTGGACATTCGGACACTAAATTTACAAGTACTTAGGAGTTCACATTGCTTTTGCAATGTTCATTACTTTAATTTTAAAATTGTGGCCGAAAATCGAAAGAAGCCGTGCAAAACTTCACTTACGCACTCCCAATTTTATCTCGACATTCCTAAAACTGAAAATCCTGGCAGAATCTCTCTTTCTTGGGTACTTTTGAAAAGTATGCAGTAATGTAACATTACATAAAATAATGTGGGGGACCGCTGCTGCGGTTTTCTCTTTATTGAAACACAGAAAATGTGATTCGTGTGACGGGAGGGATCTAGACTTTTAAAAAGAAAGCAAAAATTGTTATTGAAATATTTTATCTATCATGAGATGCAACAGAATTTCGTTAGAAATTCGAAGTTGTTTAAAAAATTTGAACGATTAAGGTGTTTTGAAAGTATGTAGCAACCATGAGGAACAAGTTTAAAAATTAACTAACTAACTCTATGGTTTATGGAACTCGCAAGTTCATCGCCGTAGTAACAAACGTTCGCCATTGGATTCTATCTTGGGCAAGATCACTTTAGTTTTCAGCACAAACATCTACTTGTCAAAGATTACATCTACTATTGTCATCGCAACGATATCTCGGTCTTCCCGATGGCCTCCTTCCCTCCGATTTTACAAACCTTCGTTTTATCCTCATCAGAGCTATATGATCTGTCATGTTTAGATAACTGTGATTTTATTATTCTTAGAACCGACTGCAGAGACGGTGTTTAAAATTAGGCTAAATTATTCGTAGGCTAAAACATCAATCGGGATTGCAAGAAGGGGTTCTATGCTTATGTCGATATATAAATCAGGGTAAACCATTAAATTCGAACGATTGGAGCACTTTCTAGTCTTCATTTAAGCCTTTCCAATCAGGCCTTACAACATCGGATGAATCGTACAATTTGTAAAGATCTTCATTATGCAGTCTCCCGTATGTCTTTCTCAAAACCTGTTTCTCCTTACGAATATAATACAGGTGAAAGCTAAATAAATTATGCTTTATTTAATTGTGAATGTAATACGATTTTTTAAAAGCGTTAACGACGGGTTGACCAAACTGAAATTAATTGTGTTGTGGCACCATTATTTTACATTTAGCAATTTTCTCTCTTTTGAGTTTTTACTTTAAAAAAAAATAAATCGGTTTAGGCCAGGATAGGATTGCGTAGAGCAGTGTTTTCCAACCTATTTATTACTCACGAACGGGCAAACTATAGGTAGAAAATTTGAAGGACCGGGAAGATGCCAGTAAGTTAGAGGTTTAATTGGCATTCAAAAGATGCCACCACATCTAGCAGTTTCTGGAAAGGAAATGTAAGCTTTAATCTCACTTTTAAACTGTCAAATTAATATTAAATATATTAATTTCCCAAGGACCGGTGCAATAGTTTTGCGAACCGGCGGTTGAAAACCCACTGGCGTAGAGGATATGATAGGAGGTCAAATTCTGAAAGTACCATTTCAATATTAGCCTGGTTCGACTGAGGAACTTGGAAAACCTGAGTCAGCACGACCGGCTGCGAAGATCGCTTGAAAGACTATCCGAATACGGAGCCAACAGAAGCCGCGGTGGCTCAGTGGTAGAGTGATCATCTTTGTCGCTTAAGGTCGTTGGTTTGATCGTTGATCATGCCATACGAGCTTTCTGGTGGACAAGCACCATATGCCTGAGTTTTCTCCGGGCTCCCTCCAACTTTCTTTATTGCACCAATTTTCCCATCACCCATACGACCTGAGCTAAAGTTGCCTAAATACCTTAAAATTAAATTCAAATAAAGTCAATGCTCTATGAACAGAGTTATGAACGCTCGGGCCCTAGATTCGATGTTAGAACGTTCTGATTACCTTATGGCGCCAGTGATTTTAATATTAGTTGTTTTTTATTTCGTAAATCAGGACAAACAAGAGACTGTAACAGCCTAGTTGCTGTTCCATTTTTTTTTTATTTTTCTCCCCTTTTATTTTTTTTAGTTTTTGTTTTGTTTTTTTTAGTGTGTTTTTTTTAGCTCATTCTTTTTGGTTGGTTTTAGACTCTTTGAGCGTTTTTCGCTTGGATTTTTTTTTGGATTTTTAATTGTTATTTATTTAGGTTTTCGTTAGTTACGCAGCAATAACTTAAATTTAACGCTTGTTTTTGATTGGCCCTAGTTAATGTTTTGTAACTTGTTTTTTGCTGATTAGTGTGAATCAGCCTTTTTCTTCGTTTGCTGGGAGAACTGCTCTCCCACGCCATGTTAGTTTAGTTTTAATTTTTAAACCAAAGCAACCAAATGCATGGGCTTTCCATTACCTGTACTTTTTAAGCCCTGTTTACGAAAGGTAGATGTAAACACTAAATTTAGCGTAATTTTTGATGATATTTCGATTGATTTCGTCCGTTCCGGAAATTTACCTTAAATCATATTAAGAAGAATAAAAACCGATACAAGTGCTATCAGGACTTTTTCGTCATAATTTCAAAATTTTCACTTCATCTAAATTTAATATTTTGTTTTGAGATTATTTGTCAATATGTATAATATGTTCTAAATTTTAGTATGGGGCCGCTATTGACCGAATTCTTGCATTATAAATATCGGTCCGTTAGGTTTCAATAATCAAATGCCAATTTCTCGTCTCCCGTTTTTCCATATCTATTCGAAATTCCCGGTTAGCCATGTTTAACAGCTACAGCATATTTTCCATACTTAATCTAATTAGCAACATGTCTGCTCGATTATTTTTGCGTACCGTTTTAACGCTAATAGTAAATTTTAATTTATTCAACATAGTTCAATAATTTTTGGTTTCAACTCCAGCCACTATTCTCCAATAAAAAATCATATTTTATAACAATATTTTGTATTTTCAAAATTTATTCAAAACGTCTTTTGTATAACATAGTAATCGTCTGTAATAACGTCACAAAAATATTAAGGTTAAAGTGATTCTTTAATTATCATGCATTTTGGACTAAAACTTCTTTCGTGTAAGTAATACTGTACTAAAACTTTTCCAAATTGTACAACAATATTTCAAAAATAATTTGTAAAAACATCAACGAAATTTGTTAATAATTACAAAAATTATGAACATTTACGTGTGACTACATAACTTTCAGTTCGGCTTAATTTATGTATACCAGCAATTCAAATTTGTTTGTTTTACAATGCAACAGTAATTCTGTTCAAATTCTAATAAAATTATCATAGCCAAAAGCGTAAAATATGTACATTCAAGGCAATAAATTAAAATTCTGAAATTTTATATTTCTTCGAAAACAATCTTAAGTTTATATTCAGTAAACGTAGTGTAAAAACCTCTCAGTTAACCAGGTACGATATAAGGCATTAGTTCATAATCCTCGTACAGTGTTTGGTAATATTTAAAATGTGCAGTAAGTTATTTAATGTTTAACTTAATATCTATTAAAAATTAGCTATAAATGGTTACGTAAAGTTAACAGCAATTAATACTCATTATTTCTGTGTTTCGGTAAACTTATCGTTTTAAGTAATGTTATTTTAATCAAATTAAATCGGTTCATAAATCCGTGGACCAGTAGTAAAATTCTTTCGCCAGCTAAAAAGTAATAACTTAAAAAAAACTATATATTAAATTTCTAGTTATTTCTGCGTTAAAATATAAAGTAACTCCAGCATGTGATTTGTGTTAATATATATTATTTGCGTTTTGCGTTATGACACTACGTTTGAACTAAGTTGCGACCGTCATTCGTTGTGTTCGTTGGTCTTTATTTCAGGAATTGCAATTCCAGACTACAGGTGTGGGCCCTACTAAGGTAAAGGTAAAACATGGTCTTTTGCCACCCTGTAAAGTTCGAAGTAAGTAAAAACACCGTATAAGTCACATATAAGTCGTTTTGCGTAAAATTATTTCCCAAGTAAAGATTTGCGTTTTTCTTTCTTAATCTGTCGCTAATCTGAACCAGCTGGTACTTCGGAGTATGAACTAACGATCTAATTAAAAAATTGGAGGTGTCGCCTTACCGGTATTTCCTCCCTCAATCTAAATTATTTTTTTACAGTAATCACAAAAATCTAAAATCCTCTTTCCCAGATATTCTTAAATCTGGAAGGCATTTCTGCGCCGCTCGTCTGGGGTGTAGAAAATGTGTAAAACTAAAAGTTAAATTAAATGCGTTGCGTAGGTACTCTAGGCTCCTGGCGACCCTATTTGTCTGTGTGATCCACTTATGGGATCATTAGGTCTGTTGTTGTTGCCTGTTGCAGTTTTTGGCGACCCAGCCAGGATTTGTAAAGCTGTGGCACTTCTTTTGTAAGACTGTATCTCTGTTTTTCGTAGTGCTTTTCTACGCTTTTTGTAAAAAAAAAAAAAAAGTATCAATTGCTTCAAACTAACTTAAGTTTTAAATAAACTGCACTTATTAAAACCGATAAACGTTAATGAAAAAAAAAGGTTGTTTCGTTATGAACTACATAGTAAAGTGACTAAAGAATTACTAGTTATTGATTTTCTTTGCGTACTTGTGGAAATAGTGGCTTACGTCAAGTTAAGTTAATTTTTGTTAAGTTAGGTATTGTAAAAACTGGATGACTGTGGCATTAATTATTAAAATCGAACTTCCGGTATTTTGTGGGGAGGACGTTAATAGTGGTTCCTTGTTACATGATATTGTGTAGATATATAATAAGTAATCCTTTAAGTGACGATAACATGAGTGCTAATGGTCAGGATTATCATCCTGTATGCTGTAATCGCAATGGTGCGATAATGACTTGTACTGCTTGCATGCAACAAAAGCATCTACGATGTGAGCGAATAGCGGCTAACTTGAAACCTCTGTTAGAGTCGCAATATATTTGCAAGGCATGTAGGTCAAGTAATACTGGGACAGTCGAGGATGAAACTGAGGACGGAGTTCGCGTTGATTCCGAATCTAACAAAACCGAACCTACCGGTATCAGTAAACAGGGTACTTTATTGGATGCGCTCACTAAAATAATAAATAATCTTAAAAGTAAAATAGCTATTCAAACTACCGTTTGTACTAACCTTAAAAGCCAAATTTGTTCTAACCTTAAAAATAAAATAGCTATTCAGACTACCGAAATAAAAAATAAAATATGTGCTAATATGAAAGGTGATATGCGTAATCTTAAAAGTAAAATTAATGTGCAAGGTTCTAAGTTGTCTAAAAAAATAAATAGCGTTGTGAATAACATAAATGCTAGGTACGACGAAGTACGTAGCGAAATCGCAAGTGTTTCGTCAAAAACCGAATCTCTCAAATCCCAAGTAAAAAGTTTGCGTATCGAAGTTGAAAAGCTGCGTACTAACGCAACCGAACCGGAAGACAGGGAAACTTGTCTTAAAAAACCAATAGTAAGTAGTAAAGCTCAACCTTTCTCTACTTTTATTCCTGTAACCAGTTTAAAATTACTTTCCATAACTACCACCTCTGTAGTAACAACAAGTCAAGGTAAACCAGTGTACTCGCTAACTACTACAACTAAAACAAATATGCCTAAAATTTCGTCCCGTAGCGAAGACTTGTTTGAGGATAGGAGACGTGTCGATCAAAGTCGGATGTTGGGAAAGCGAACATGGCATAAGGAGGTAACCAATAATGTTTTTCCTTTTAAGTCTGAACCTTTTAAGTATCAACATCCTTCTGTTGCCTCTTTACAAATTCCGTGTTCTCAACAACCCGAATTTGATCGAGATCTCAGGTTTGAATTTCCTAAGGAAACACCTACGCCGATTTCTGTAGGTTGTCATGTTAAACCCAATGAATCTTATGATCCCTTGAGACCATCTCAAAAGGAGGACACTGTGTGGCCTCAGTTACGTCAGGTCGGGAATGTTATTGATAGTCATTCTGCACATCCGTTACGGCTTAATGACATCAATTTCTTCCCTACGTTTAATAAAATTCCCAAAAAATCCGCTAAAAAATTCTTAACTAAAATTGCTCAAAATAGCGACCTAATAAAGCTAACGTCTTCTAATAAAATGTTAGTTATTAGTCGTAGGCTAACTAAATTAGCTTTAATCTGGTACACGCACAAAAAAAATAAACTCATTACTTATAAAAACTTCGTACAAGCTTTTCTAAATCATTTCAAAAACCCCAGGCTTAAAAAACGTTATTTGCAACAGCTCTACTCTGTAAAATATCATGCAAGTGTTTATAAAAATATAGCACAATTCGCTTGGCAGTTGCTAAATAAATATAAATTATACGCTTCGCCATATGTTAAAAAAAATATAATTAAAATAATAATTCAAGCTCTTCCTGAGTCAATAGGTAAATTATTAAAATTGCACACTCCTAAAAGCATAAATAATCTTATTAATATGTTAAAAAATTTAAACAGTCCTACTAATACTGAGCTAAATAAAAATATCCTTTCTAAATCTAATGTAACCAAACCTAAAAAAATAAAGTTAATAATAACCGTAAATTTAAACCCAAAATCAAAGCAACTAAAGTAACCAAATCTAGTAGTACTCAAACTAAGCAGGTTAATTTTTATTCATCTAAAAATAATAATAAATCTTCAAATTTTCAAAATAATTCTTCTGGTAAGAAATTTAATCAAAATTTTAATAATGGTAACAAATATTGTAATAATTCAGGTAAAAATAATAATTTTGAAAATAATCGTAATAATAACTATGTAAAACGTCATAGGTTTGCTAACAATAATTCGTATCGCAAAAAAAAATAATCAACGTTTTGTAACCAATAGTAATATGCCTATAAATAATAATAATAATCAAAACAATAGTCAAATTAGTAGTAACGTGCCAAATAATAGTGTTGCCTATAATTCTCCTTGTCAGAGTAGAGTGGTAGAGTGTAGTTGCCGTACTCTAAATGTTCCTGGAGGTAATGCGGCCATTAAAAAAGTAAAGTGTGGTTGTTCGCAAGTAGTTGATAATGCGGGAGTTAGTGCTGTTTCAAACCGGCCGTGCTGTTCTCGCAAAGTTAATTTAAACGCCACGGGCGTCCTTCAGCCTAATTGTATGGGAAGGCCGTGCCCTTGTCGTGTGAATCAATCCGATAATCATAGGTTAAAAAAACAGTCTAATCTCGTATCTCATGACTGGGGTTGATGTGGAAAAACATAACCTCAAAAACCTAAAGCGATTTAATTGCTCCGAGCAGCGCAGGCTAAAATTACTGCCTCGAAGCAATTGAATCGAAGTCTTACTAAATGCATGGCGGTCGCATGTATTTAGTATTTGCCTTATCGCAATTGAGCGTAACGATGACTTCACGTTAAGTCATGGTTAATTGTAATAGGTTTTATTTTGTGTAAAAAAATGTGTAATTAAATATTAATACGTTATTTTAATCATTATATGTAAATTTTAAATAATATATTCATATCTAAATAAAATATTATTACTAATACTTATTTTCTTATTATCTCAATAACTAATTATTAATTTTCTTTAATATATTAAATACTTTTCTTTCTTAATTACTAAATAGTTTAATCGCCTTTTATAATTTTTTTCTTTAATTTTTTACGGTGCTAAGTCTGGCTCGTATGTGGGATGTGTTTGTTGGTATATCCAGTTTTGTTAAAAAGAAATTCAATGAGTGGAGAAAGGTCTTCTCCAATCATTTCATTTCTTTTCCTGGCCCTGG
>JAGDQP010038014.1:0-16582 GCA_022664845.1 Lepisma saccharinum
CAGAAATAGACTACTTTCGATTCGCAGCACACCAGTTGCGAATCACTGGTCTAGGTATCATATCGGAATTCATTTGTGAATATGAGGAAAAAAAAAACACTTTGTCCAGCAGCAGGACTCAAAACCTGCATTCCTTCCCACTGCTTTCCGAAATCCAGCAGGCTACCGGGATTGGGTATAGCCTTAAGGTATTGTAGAGGACATAAACAATAAAGTTAAAAAAAAAGTCTACTTCGAAAAAATGAAAACAGATGTAAACCCTGGCGAAGATGATTCTTCTCTCTCTCTTCTTATTTCGAGGATTGCTAAAAAAAATATTACCGCGTGACAGATGAAGGAAGATGCTTAGTAATAGGTTTCTAAAGAGGTGTCTATTTGGAACACTGGCGGTTGAATTAGATGAGTCGTCGGGAAAGAAAGAAAACGGTAGAAAGAGGGAGAAAATGTCAGGTATATTAAAAAAAAACCATGACACACAGAAAAAAAGGGCATTTTTTATTTCTGAATAAAATATTAAAAACAACGGTTGGATCTTGTCTCTTGAAATGACATGCGGAGCATTATTTTTATTAAAATTCAGCTTACAAAATTTTTGTAAGCATAAATCATACAAGGAATATTTCAATCATAAGAAACAGAACGAAGTTTATAACAAAAGCTTAGAACGAAACTATGAACACGTAAAACATACTGAGGCATGCATGAAAGAAGAGAAGGTGCGACGATTTACATATTCGTACAGCTGCAGAGAAGCTCTGAATAATATGAAATAAAAATAAACGTAAAGAAGACGGAAGTGGTGGTAATTGAAACTAATTGAAACACACGAAACATCAAAATTGGAAGCGGAAAAGTTGATGAGTTATTTAAGAGTATTATAAATGAGGATGTCAAAAGTAAAATTGATACAAAGGCGGGAATAGTAATGTGGAGAGAGGCATTCACTAACATCGTACGAAGTCTCTTTTGCGGAGTGATAAACAGACTTCAGGAAAAGAGTGATTAAGTGTTTTGAATGGAGTATTGTGCTAAATGGAGTAGGGTATCCGGATCCGCGAATATTCGGGTTCTTTTGGATCCGGATCTGAAATCCCTAATTTGAATCCGAAACGTGGATTCCACGAATGAGTGAAGAAAGAAAATCTGGAAGTCTTTGAAATGTGGACGTGGAGAACAATAGAAAACAGCTGGACACAGAAGATGAGTAATGTGGAAGTGTTGAAGAAAGCAGACGAGAGAGGAACTATACTGGATACAATAAAGAAAAATAAACTGGTTAGGATATTGGCTGCCAAGAGATTGTATACTGAGGGATGCAATTGAAACTATGGTTGAGGGAAGGAAGAAGAAGAATTCAACTCCTTGATAGAATTAATGAAGATAAATAGGATATCGGAGAGAAGGTAAAGCAAATTGTAAAAATCCAAATGGGAAGTGTCAAATTTCACAGAAGTGCATATAGTATAATAAAACCACACGGGAAGCTTGTGGTCAGCAGCTGGATCCATTGAACATGCCTAGATGAATACACTAGGGGTGGATGGAAGTCAATAAAAAAATAATAGATTTTGATGGAACCGGCTACCCCGTTCCAAGAATCCGAATTTTCGGTTCCATGATCCGAATCCGGGTACCCGTTTTCAAGAATCTCAGTTCCAAGAATTCGGATTCGGATCCACGTTCCAAGATCCGGATCCATCTCCTCAGTTCCAAGATCCGGATCCATCTCCCCAGTTCCAAGATTCGGATCATCGGTTCCAAGATCTGAATTCGGGTATTTGGTTTCAAGATCATCGGTTCCAAGAATCCGGATCCAGCTCCTCGGTTCCAAGATCCACACTCTCGGTTCTAAGATCCATGATTCGGATCCGGGTCCAAGGTTCTAAGATTCGAATCTGAGTACCTAGTTGCAAAATTATCCGGAATCGGATCCACTAAAATCCGGGTGATGCTGATTTAAATTCATCTCTCAGAGCACAGGATATCGGGCCAACATCATCCCAATACTGGGACAGTGACGGCCAAAATTGATCAAGGTTGGCCCAGAATTGAACCAATATCCTGTGGTGCTAGGGATGTTACCTTTCCTAGGATAGATTCACACAACGGCTAAGACACATTGTGGTTGTAGACTCCAATGTCACGTCGCGTCGAGTAACTGCTGATATTCGGGCAAGAGGAGATAGATGAATGAATCCAATATTACTTTACTTCTTAGCATAGGTGTACATTTGGACCCGATCTGGCTCAACCTCAACCTGGAGACGAGAATTCAACCTCGACCTCGCGATCGGACTTCGACCTCGACCTGGAGACAGGACTTTGACCTCGACAGACGTCGAGGTCAAATAAGGTCGAGGTTGGGCCTGGCGAGATCTGATTTCGCGAGGTTCAACACCTCTGCTTCTTAGTCCTTGTGGCAGAAAAAGAACATATTTTAATAAATCACGATTACATTTTCTTTATGATGAGATTAGAAGTTCTCAACATTTTGGTGTACTGGTAGTACTGTGTACTTTGTTAAAGAGAAGTGAGATGTTTGTTCGTGTACTGTCTAGTTCTGAGTTCTGTAGCCGCGAGGGAGGAGTCGTCGCGTGTTCATGAGTGGGAAGACACTTTTAATAGCCAATGTGAGGTAGGTAGTAAAAACACGAGTTCTCTCTGATTGCTTGTGCACTTCCCACTTCACCCCGCGCGCTAGCCAAGACCCTTCTCAGAGGTCTACATAAGTCGGAACTGCATAGTGTTCTCGTAATGCACGCAAAGTTCTATATACTTTGATATTGTACGAGCTTCCCGTATTTGGGTTGCGATGGTATGTGAATGTATGTGATCACTATTTGCTTAACTTCTTCTATCAGTTGACCTACAACCCAAGCTCGGACCACTTAATTTAAGGGCGGACTTGAACTAGAAAATACACCTTATGCTTTTTCCTTAAAATAATACGAAATATTCCAACTCAACAACAACACATTTCTTTACAACCACATGAATATAACATTAGATATTCTTTTTAAAAACAAAATATTCAAACATCAAATCACTGATCTCGTATTCAATATGCATAGATATAAATCTCATCGACGCACATCTCTCTCAATACACCCTTTCACGACGACAGGGTTTGGGAACCACCCCTAGTTAATATTCAGTATATGAATGGTTGCTTTTAATACTTTTTTTTCTTTCATTTAAAAGACAAGAGAATTAACTGAGGTCCAATGTTAACAGCAAAGATTACACGATGCGTATTAGCATACAAGAATTTCCTTTTAGAATGGATGGTTCTATAGTGAAAGTGTTTAAAATATTAATTTTCAGGGAACATTTTTTTTTAAGTTCTCATTTTTTCTGAATTTATGATGTCTTGCTTTTCTACAACTAAGTTTCTTGGCGGGTAATCTATCGTGACTGGGATTTGTTATATAAAAAGGGACTTTTCCCGTTACCAAAATACTGTAATTTCCCACAGGTAATCTTTGTAGTGGGTAGAAGCGGGTTTTCTTCGTGGATTAGAATAGTGTTACGATTGATCAGAGTACAATGGTGTATCCACAATGCAGCAAGACCACGCGTTCAAGGGGGTCAGGTGACTAGGGGTCCTACAAGGAACGTATAAATAGGCGATGAATTAATTAACGACAAACCAAACAAACACGAGAAGTTGGCTTAATGTAATATTTTAAAAATTTCTCAGGATTGGTAAAAGGGAGGGAATTTTATACTTCACAACCAAAGTCCATCAATATTTGACTTGTAATGACAGCAGCATGTGGTCTGGCATTCTCAAAGTGGTTGAAGACTCCTTGCCAATTAATAAGTCCTGGTCGCTTCGATTAGAATGCTGCTTGTAGTCTGTCCAATTATTGCCAGTAGAATATCGAATTATTGTAAATTAAAGTATTTAGGGGCCCTGCACTAATGAGTGTCAGGACCCCTGCTACACATACCCTGTGGTACTAACAGTAAAGTTATTAGTTATGTTACTTCTGAAGCCCTCTTTAGCTCCCACCTTAATCCGACTCTGATGAGCGTGGCATTAATGGTTTGGTTAAGTTTCAGGACCTAAGAAGTAAATTATGATTTTGACATTCCACTATACACTTAAGATCAATTTTCTTCGAATAAAATTATGGTATTGACGTCGATAAAGGCGGTTTAAAAACGCGACACACAGTCCGTCGACGCTTTAAATTCCGGCACAAAACCTGTGACAATGCGTGTCAAAAACCGGGCATTTTTTTACTGGGAAAGCAAGGAAACACAGGTCGGGAGTCGGGATGCACCTCTCCCGTTGAGTTGCACTCAACTGATGCTGAAACCAACGATCGAGCTTTGGGGTAAAAACCAGGGGTCCGAGTCGTATTTGAATTGCCTTATGTACCTGAAAAATTTCCACTAATTCCTCTACTGTTGGATTCGGACTGTTTGGTATGGTTTGGTCGAGATCCTCTTCGAAAAACACTGATGGACGTCCAGACCGTGGTTTAGTGGCATCAATTCAAAATGCACAAATCCTACAAAATGCGCCTATTCCACCAAACGCAATTCACTTTGTGTGAGTGGAGTTCTTGTTTTCACGCTGTCAACATACATCCTTTAGCGCTCATTGGTGTTTGCGTTTAATACTGTGGTAAAGGATTCATTTTTTACCTTCCGTTACCATTCTGTGCAAAACATAGCACCTTTTCGCAACGGCAAATGTTCACACTGTTGCTTCTGTTGTGGTGTTAACTAGTAGGGTACCCATTTTACCGGTTTGGACACATAAGCAGGTCCCCAAAGATGGTGGTAAGCAGACATGTCACTGCCACACAACTTGCTGTAGTTCTATTTCGCTCCGGGCACGGATACACAATAAACTGTCGTATACAGCGATAGTCTCGCAGCCTTTGTGTAATTCGTTATTCACCCGTCGCATGGCGTCCGTTCCTACGGCCATGCTAAAAAGGACATTACCTCATGGGATGGCCCAATATTAAACTCATATTGAAGCAGAAATAGTTATTATAATAATAATCGACACAGTTATACTATAAAGTGCTGTCGAATAAATGTGAAATAGCTGAGAATGCTAATGTTTCGAGAACTGACGAATAAAGAGGAACTTTCTGTTTGTAAATTAATGTAAATAAGTAATGGCAAAAACAGAAGATAACATGCATATGTCTACACTAATACTTCCTCTGTTGTGATTGTGGCGTGCTAGCACTTCATCTTTCATATATTGTCATCCTCAGCTTCCACTAAATTAATGATTACGATGAAAAATCGTAATAGTCCTGAGTTTGTTAAAAATAAAGAAATAAAGTACAGTTCCTATAAAAGCTCACAGCCCATCCACATTTTCAAACTCCTTCCATTCCTCACTTATTCCTTCCCAAAAAGAGGGCGTAACCCTCTAAGTGGGTAGTAGCCTTGGCCTAACCATGGCTATTTGTAAAAAAAATAAAAAAAAATAATAATAATAATAATGGCAAAATTAAATTAGAATGACTGATTAGAAGCCCGAGACGTCGTTGGGAGGACAGTATTAGAAGGGATCTTCTAGAAGTAGGTGTTCATGATGAAAACTGGCTTCATGTTGCCTAGGATAGAATCCAATGGCGAACATTTGTTACTGCGGCGATGAACTTGCGAGTTTGTTATATTAGTTTTCTGGCGCTCTGAGGTGCACTCAGCCTCCTATCAAATTAAGTACCAGAGTGTCCTTGGTACTACTGGGCACATTGGAGAGGTAAAGGAGGTCGAGCGTGGGACCTGACCACCTCACTTTGTACCGTAGGTTAAGAATATGTGTGGTGCTACTTCCACATCCTCCACGCACCGTTCACGGCGCGTGCATATCGCACAGAGGATAGCTTTACCATATGCAGGAAATACATGCTGCTTTGAGTTCTTAGTTTCCGTATTTCATCACAGATGGCAACACACTTATAATAATGAATATAAATTCCTATAGGTATGGATGGACGGAGGACTCTAAATAATGAAGTTAATGTGTCCCCATCTGTTGGTCATTTTCAGGCACTAAGAACATTTTTTCTTCGATGGTTCTGTTCTCAGACAAATTCACCTGAATAGTGTCCGTTTCCGTCCTGTGCATCCGCCAACATTCGAAATTTTCTTCTTCTTCCTCTCTTTCCTTCAATCCAGCCCTGCTATAACACTTCTCTATAAACACTGTGTGTCTAATAGCACAGACAACCGTTCATAAATATCTGCGGATTTCATTTTGGCTTCCAAGAAGTTCCTTGTATCACCGGTAGATGGCTCTGAGGTCAACAGCTTAGTTTCATAAACATTCTGATAAATCCGAGCTTATGATTGGTTTGAACTTACACATTTCAGCCAATAGGAAACGCTGAACCAATCATAAGCTTCAATTTATAAAGATCTTTTAGAAAATAAGCTATTGACCTCAGAGTCATCCAGTGGTAAGGAAGGACACTTCTTTAAAGTCAGCTGTTCTGTATAGGTCTGTAAGGTGGAAACTAGTTTTCTCAAACTGGATTCGAACTTAGAATATTTTGTATGGATGTCACATGTCAGTTCTCACTGTCCTCGAGACTGAGTCTGAAGATTTCTTTTTCTTTACGTTGTTTTCCAGTCCTTTCATCTCTTTCTTTCCATTTGATCCTCTACCTTCTTCTCTATTCGCTCTCATCTTCTTTCTCTCCACAGTCCTCTTTGCCTCTTATCTGAACTTTCCTCTCTCTCTCTCTCCCTCTCTCTGTCTGTCTAAAATTTACTATAAACTTGTGATGTTAGTGAAGGGCGGGGCGAGGACAATGCTTCCCATCACAAGGAACTCAAATCAATTCAGAGCGGCTTGCCTGTTCTTGTCTCGTCTTCCACTTCTCCAGCTTAGTTTAGCTATCGAGTGCAAAGATTCGATCTATGGAACCAGAGACCGAATGTTTTTCGATTGCCTCATCTACATTACAAAGACGGGAACACAAAAGGAACGAAGAGAGATCCAGAAAGCACTACTCTGATGAAACATGCATTCGGATCACTATCAAACCCAACTTCAAAACGAGAGCACTAACACATACAGGCAATGGAGATCCCACTTGTTGTTTTCAAGAATTAGAATTCAAGACAGGCAAGGGTAAGAAAGGGCTTAATAATAACCCATATTCTTTTTTTGTTTGTTTCTTCCGCATTACGTTGAAAATCCGTTTGATTTTCCACTAAAATAAAACAAACTCACCAGGAAGGTACCCGAAGGTGATACTCTTACTTCTGGCAGAGTCTCGGTTTCTTTTAAAGGGCTTTCAAGTCATGTGCAGCGTGTAAATATTAGCTGCTGCGGTCTGAGAAAGATATATTCTAAAACCTCTGAGAAAGATATCTTCGAAACACTTTGTGTTGGAATGTGTAATAATAATAATTTCACACGTGCTACAGAAAAAGTAAAAAAAAAAGGATGGTGATATGACGAACACTCAAACCGCGAACCATTACACCACGATGACTCTGCGCCAAGATATCTTTCTCAGAGTTTTACACTTTAGGTCCCGCTAGCGGGGAAACTATAAGGCCTCAGCACTTAAAATTTACACGTTTCACATGAGTTATCTAGCCTTTTACAAGGAACCAGGTCTCACCCAGAAGTATCAGGTTCGGGTATCTTCCTAGTCAGTATCAATTAGATAACTGTTTATCTGAATGTGAGTTAGTGAAAGAAACACCTGTACTGTTACCGGAAAAATGAATTATTTAAGTTACGACGTCAAAAAGTTACGTTGTCATTGATAACTAATTTTCACTCAATGATAGCGGTTGCGCTGTAGGAAGTTTATAAGGTTTGAGAATGGCGAAAAGTTGTATGGCAACAATACTTCAAGAAAAATACATTACCACGCATTATGTAAGAATGGGCGCATTCAACGGACTGAGGTAGCACTAAGCGCTGAGAGATCACTTGAATCTTATCGGTTTGCCTATAGGTAGCAACCAATACGATTAAAATGCTCTCTGAGCGCTTAGTCCGTTGAGTGCGCCCAATGACTGGATCTGTTTGCACCAAAATTAGTATTTTGAACAACTCTTCATATTTAATCACAACAGAACTTAAATTTATTACCTTTCGTTGGCAACGAGACTCATCTCTGATGTGAGAACAGTAGGACAAGGTTACTTCAAAATTGGTATGATTATTAGGATGTTAAAACAGCTATCATTTCCATGGCAACGAGACTCAATTTTTAAAGACGTATTCGAGCATGTTGAAGGAACGATTATTCCGATTTTTTAGAAATTTAACGTACTGTTGTAGGGAAGTATTGTTTATCACATTAAAATGACAGAGCGTGGTAATGAGAGTCAATTAGTACAGACCCACATAGCAAAATCATGTTGAATCAAGCTTGTTTTGGCCTTGAAACGTCAAGCCAACAATCAAGCTTGAATCATGTTTGATTCATCAAAGGTACGAAGCGCCTTGTTTAGGCAAGGGATAGTCAAGCTTGAAATTAGCTTGTTAAGTTCAGGCAAATTTTATCTACCAAAACTCAAGGTTGTATCAAGTTTCAAATATACTTGTCGTATCACGCCAAGTCTAACAACGCAAAATCAAGGGACTTTCAACCTTGAATCAAGAAACAGTGCTGGGTGGGGACATATGACGAATGAAGGATTGAACCAATTTCAACTTCTAAATTATTGTACTACAGGCCAGTCACTCACTCAACTCACTTTTGTAAACACCAGAAAATATGAATACAGCAGTCAAGGCGCTTCGATATATTAATTTTAAAGAATGCAATTTAAGAATATACAATTTACAAATATGACTTCATCAGTATGATCACATTTAACATGCCCAAAATAGTATCCAAGATGATCTAATTGAAGATATACACAGTATCCATAAAAGTTGACAAAATTTAACTTCGCGAAGATTTTGTTATCTAAAGGGAAAAAGAAAAAAAAAGACATATAAGTCACACCAAATGCTAATATTGGAAACTACATACCGTAACTTTCTCTTAATTTTGGCATGTTATTTACTTTTTCACACAGACCTTGTGTATTGTAGGCTCCCTAATTGACATATTGGCAGTGAAGATCAGAAAGACGCACACGACCGATGTTCCGGCGTAGTTTTCAGGAACTGCCAATACACAATCTTTGTAAAGGAGAAAATAAAAGGAAATTACATTAATTGTTAGCGTATTTTAATAAACTTAACTTATGGATACAAAGCCTCAATATAGTTATATCAACGAACACCAATCAATATTCAGCAAAGTTCACATCCTACGGTGGAACAAGAAGAATCCAATAAAGTTGTCAAATCTTGGACGTGTTAGTTTTGCCAAAGTTACCCCGTACCCAAAGTTGCCCCAGTTGACGGCATATAGCGAGAAAAGTGATGGATTTTCTGTGTTGTTCGTAACTAAGTTGGTTCAGGCAGGCTATCAGTCTGATAACTTGGGTTCAATCCTCGCTCCTACTAACGATTTGTATATCTTTCCTACATTCCAACATACCTTCTTCATTATATTCTAAAGAGAAGTGATTACAAACGAAGAAGAGAAGTGATTAAAACGAAGGGAAGTGATTGGAACGAAGAGAAGTTATTAAAACTAAGAAGAGAAGTAAAATGAATAATTTAAAATGTAGAGAAAACAAAATATACTTTGCTATTTAGCAATGCAGTTCTCTTTCAAGCAGCCTAGAATTCCTTCCAATCTCTCTCAAGATTCCTCTCGTCTTCTCGAGACACCCACCGTATTCTCTAACACACACACACCAATCCGTAAATTCTCAGCTTCAGTTTTCATTTTCGCATGCCTTGCTAAGATGACTTTAGCCAGGCTCAGTTCGAGAGCGAACGACAAGAAGACACCTGAAACAAGTGAACGCTTCGGTAGATTTGATAGACGTTGTTATGTTTTTCACTCAAGAGATGTCACTGCAGTAGATTTCTTTTCCTCTCAGCACGAGAGAGAAGTGACGAAGTTAAAGCGTGTGAAGCAATGCATGAGATGGAAATATTATCGCGCCTTTCTTTTCTCAACACAAGCACACGACGATGCTGCTCAAAGGAGTCGGAAAGACATCTCTATCTTTCTTTCTTTCCACTACAACGAAGAATAAGAAAATCGTACACTTTGCAAAGCGACACCTGGCTTGTTTGATAAAACCGGATTACGTCATCTCTGCTGAAAAATCAGGTCACTGAGTTAAAAATAAGTAGGGAAAACATGATCTCAAAGGTGTGATGTAATTTGAATTCTTGAACTAGGGACGTGGACAAAAATTTATTTTGGGTCCGATTCCAGAATAAAATAAAGAAATCCGCGATATTCTGACCTAGTAGGATCTTAGAAGTAACTTTATTTAAAGTGGACACTCAGATCAAGAAGATATATAAAATCACCATAAATATCAAACTCTTAAAGACTTAAACAATTCGTACTAAAAAGTAAAAAAATAATTTTGTTTATGCATGAGTAAAACGAAAAGCATGGGGCCCTCTCTCATATACAGTCACTTTGCAAATTCTTGAATTGGAGCGCCCCCATGCTTTTCTTTTTAGTCATGCCAAAACAAAATTATTATTTTTATTTTTTAGTACGAATTGTTTAAGACAAGTATGTCTTTACGAAGATTTTTTATTATTTTTTGCGAGTTATTTTGGTGTTCGGATACTTTTTCTCAAGCTAATGTTTTGTGACCCAAATCCTAAAGTGTTCTGCAACCAGTCAAACGCAACATCGTTGCAGGTTAGCATTTATTTTAGAATAAAGAAATCCATATTTTTAAAAAAATATATGCTTTTAAAATATAGAAATATATGAAAATAACAATGGAATATTGTATTGTCACCCGACTTACGCCGCTGTAAAAAAAATCATCATTGTATGATATCGGGAAATGAGTTAACGTTGCAAGATTTGACACCACGAACCATTGCCGGTAAAAGCTGTGAATAACATTGTTTCTGGTACACCACTTATGAATATCTGGCGCTGGTTTACAATGAATTCCGCACACTAAGGTGACGTCATTGACATTCACACACTGTTATACCTATATCCATCCAGATGGCGACACCTAAACATGATTAAAATTGACTAGACTCTGTCAGACTATGTCCCTCCTGAATAACTTTACACACAGTATTCGTGTGCCGTTCTACGGATTCTACCCAATTCTACGCTTGTACCAGTACCAGTGTGGGTCTCTGGTGACTAAGAGTATAGCGACGTGCAGCTATCAGTGCCATTTGACTGCCTGTCATCGCAGTGTACGGCATTTAGTGTAACCTAGCGCCAGATATTCGTAAGTGGGATCCCACAACAATTATATTCACAACTTTTACCGCCAATGGCAGCTTTTTACCTTTTTCTTCAGTTAATGGCAGCTAATCTTTTACAAACAAACTCTGCTGATTTTAAATATGTATATCTCTTCTATATCTGAGTGTCCCTCGAAACAGTGTTAGTTGTTAGTTCGAAATCCTGATCTGTATGTTCACCAAATTTAATCAAAATAAGCCAAGGCGGACTGAGGGATAATTTTCAATATTAGTACATTTAAACCGAGCTGCCGTAGTTCAGTTGGCTTGGTAATCAGAAAGAATCTTTGACGATCCCAGCAACCACTTAACCTTAATAAGGTTTTTCTAGTTTTTTTCCCCCTTCATTAGACACACCACACAAATGGAAGGACTGTACCTTCAAACTTCTGAACGGATTCCTTCCAACAGCCTTTCCCTTACCGCTACTCTATTGTCCGCCGTAAGCCAACGTTGTCTAAAAACCGTAAATAAGTTCAAAAGTTTGTTCCCATTCCAAATTTATAATGGAATTATAAAACGCGTTCTATAAGATTTGTAAACAAAATTTATTATTAAAAAAAAAATCAATAAATATCCTCCGAAATTAGATGAACAAATTGTCGATGAGGACTCTCCCAACATTGATGTTCTGGCCTAGATTACTATGGCTTAGTATTAAAAGAGTCAATGATAACCAAACCACAAGGGCCAATCTCCTATGCAAATAAATAGAAGAATGGTCCTTGTGTCTCGGCGCAAAAGGACCAACATCCTTCATTTTTATATAGGAGATAAGACACAAGGCCCGTTTTCCTAGGTAAATATATAGGAAATTGACCCTTGTGGTTTGAATAATAAAAAAAAAGATCAATGACATACGTTTTATCGGCCTGAGCCTGAGATGCCTAAAGGCATCCATACAATTCCTAAAGGATATAGGCCTAAAGGATAAATACAATTCCATTCTTATATTCATATATGAGATCTGCCCTTATGGCTTTGTTCTAAAATGGACCATCTTTCATATAAAAGTATGTACGTTTGGCTCTTTTAGAGTCAAGCATTTTTTTTTAAATCAGTAACTTTCTCGTCTAGCCTAAATACTCAACACGCTTGTTTAATTTTATATTTGTTCGACTGAAAATGAACCAGAAAAACGCAAAAATGTACGGAAAAAATGGCCAGTGGCATGACAGTTTCCAGCACCGTCATAAAACCAGACGTAAAGCTCCATAAAATACTTTGAACATGACTCGTCACCTCATGCCTTACTAGAATGAGCTGAATATTTGTTTCTCAGTAAATAGGAAATATTTTACCAAACGCATAAAATCAAATCGTTGCTTGAAAGGTATTAATTCAACATTTGGGCACCTTGATAAGTACCACAATGTATATAAAATATTACATAATTATTATTTACTGGCATTCACAGAACTGACATCAACATGAACAATCTGGACTGTTAGGTTGCATTACGTCACAATAGATATGGAGTTGGGTGGAATAAACAGGTAAAGGTGAGAATGGGTTGTTCTGAAAGCTAGTTGACATGTATCTTTACTATGCTAGCTATGTTAAGCTGACCGAACGTCCAATTCAATAGCTTTTAACGGAAGAAGGGATTAGACCCCCTTTCCATCATTTAAATAAAAAAGTGTGAGAGGGGTCATAATGACATAGCATCATCATTGGGCTTTATACACTGTGGACATGATAGTGTTAATATCATCACTTATGACACGTAACGAAAAAATATATATCCACAGGGATTTTAACAGAGCTATATCACAAGAACTGCGAACAAAAGAGGGTATTTCGTACAGACATAATTCGGGGTACCTACACGTATGCATTGTGGGTTTCGCCATCATGACTGTGCCTACCATTGACACAGTAATCCGGAGAGCTATCACACAGCAATTACCGTTCGCCATATTGACGCCGCATATGCAGTTTTGGTGGAGGTCGTGCGCGTAAAAAAAAAAAGAAAACAGCTTGTTTCTCTATCCAATCTCCTCTCTCTTTCGAGTGTGTTACTGTGCGTGTGTATGTGTGTGCTCTGTCAAACCATCAGAGCCTCCGAGTACCATACCAGTTGGGTACAACCCGTTTTGACCCCCCACACACTAGTCTCAATATTCATTATTAATCAGCGCAATAAGTGATCGTAACTGAAGCCATTGGGATAGGCTAATTTCGTCAAAGTTCCCTCTCCATTCGTTTGCGAAAGGGGAGGGGAGTATTTGAAGAATACCCGTTCGTTACAAGATTACAAAGTTATTTATCACTCTGCTTCACTTTGCCCTCCCCCTTTTTCTGGACCACTTTAACTCCCACAGGATTTTACAATATGTTCGTTATTTGGTGCTTTTATTAACATTTTATCGCATGGAATTGTGTAGCGAGTGAGTATGTATGTATCTGCATGTCTATTGATGTACAGTACATGTATCTTCAGAGCTGTGACATTTGTAAGCCCTTACTTTCAAACTCACCTTGATTTAAACACGAATGGCAACCTCTCATTCTCATAACTTCATTTGTCGCTTCTTAATACAATTCCACGTCATTCATGGTACTCATAATTTGATCAATATATAATCTAATAGTAATCGTGAGTTACTAATTGTATATGTAATGTAATATCGGTATATCTACACATGAAACATCTACGTAAAGTTGGACAATATCATCCACTGAACTTTTACGTATAAGCTTATCAGTAAAGGATCTTCCCCTGGTGACGTCAGGGAAATCAGAATATAGTAGTACAGCATATTACATGCATTTTTTTTTATTTTATTTATTTTTTTTTTTACTTCAAGGGTTAGTGAACTATGTTTGCTTGAAACGGTTTTAAAAACGGCAGATTTCTAACTTTTTATTTTTCCAGTTTATTTTCCACAATACGAAGTTTTATTTACCATAATATGAAATTTTCTTTACCATAATACGAAGTTTCTTTCACCATAATCCGAAGTTTCTTTTTACCATAATACGAAGTTTTCTTTACCATAATACGAAGTTTTATTTAGCGTAATACGAAGTCGTATTTGCGCTCTAAGTTCGAATCTTTGTGTATGCCGGGGGGAATTACGGGTTAAATCGGGTCATTTTAAAGGTTTGTTAGATATTACAACAATATTAGCATGAGAAGAGGCTTTTGACAGCATTGTGCTGCCATCTTGTATGCAAGTGGAAAACTATTCTCGATCTTTCGTGACTGGCGCCATTTGAATTACCAAAATCATTGTTCACGGACGTGTCGTTGAAGTGCATTGCATTTAGTTCACTCTTGTCATGCTAATATAATAACAACTCTTAAAATGCCCCGATTTACCCCGTGACCCGAATTCTCTCCCGGCGACCCTTTATATAAATGAAAAGGGAATTCAAGAAATGATAACTATTTTCTCATCGTGGTTTCAGTACTTCAGTAGCGAAATTGATTGGCCGAATACTGTTACAGTATTTGGTCTACTATTGTGTGTATTAGATTGAAGGACCTTAACTGTTCGAAGAAGACCAACTACGGCAAAAGAACTTATCTATTACTATGATGGGGAAGGAGACTGTACAATTCAAATGAAGTACTTGAGTATTTGATCTTCAATAATTTGTAATAAGGATAATCACAATAGGTTCAGCGTTTCAAACCCTTCCGGATTCTCGTCACAAACCATACGTAAAAGATAATAATAATAAAAAAAAGTTTTTGGAAGTTCCTCAAAGGTCGAACATTGGACCGTTTCTACTTTTGCTAATTAGGGAAAAGTCGGGCGAAATTGCGCACAATTCAAGAAAAGATCACTAAAATTCTATTTTGTATGCAAACGTCTAAAAAATTTCACAATACCTTCTTTAGTATTTTATACACAATTACATGCTATGAATCTTTTTGTATATGTCATTGTATGCTTAATAATAATGATTTTTCAAAGCCTTTAATTTTCGCAATCTCTTCTACTAGGGTAGGTAAGATTGGAACATGGGCAGGAGAGACTACGCATGAAAATAAGATAATATTCGATAGTCCAAACCTTAAAGGCCCTAAAATAAATTGAGATATAGTACGAACCAAATACAAACTATTTGTTATCCAAAACAATATGAACTGTTGCATTACAAACAGTAATTAGCTAAATCAGCCTGAATATTCCTATTAAATGTTTTACATTCCTTACTATTGGCAGTGTTTATGAACTTTACTAATACAACTGTAAATGGGCTGAGGAAAATACTTTTATGCTCTTCACACAGTGTATTCCTCCGTCAAGCAGTGGGCCTGGACCAGAAATGACACTAAAATCTAGCCCCTTTTATACATAACTATGCGCAAACTCTCGTCTCATAGTATTAAATGAATGTACTGCGCAAACTCTCCTACTTGACGCTTGCGCTAACTATCATCATTATGAAGGAGATATTGCGCACCACACACCTTGGGTGCAAATTTCCGGAATGACCGCAAACTGCGTACAACACTAGTTCTGACAATGAACTAGCTCGGATATATCTTGATTTATAATTATTTAACATTAAAAAATTTTCTTTCAAAATATACACAACGCTTATGAAATGTCAAATAGTTCACTTGTGTCGTAGATGCATAAAAAATATGATAAGTTTCAGCGACCACATTCTATCAACGCAGGAATTCAACTGACGAGTCTGCCAGTAACGTATTCACTTGTTCCTCACTCGCAACACGGCAGTCCAATTCCTTCCCGTCTTTCCAGGACCTGCGCAATTTCTCCTACCGCGCAAACTCTCCCGGCTTTACCATACATCGATTCAAGAATTACAAAACGGCAATATTGCAAAAGAATGAACTTGAGATTACGTAATCTGCATTTGAAATCAATTAGCAGTTAACGCTTAAAGAAATTGCTGCGCTACAAAGAAAAATGAGGCGTTAGAAATGTCTGGGCTTTTAATTAATTAAATTTTAAATAACAGGTAATTCGCTGCTTATCGGATGAATCTAATCTCTATATATTTATACATACAAGTAAATAAATATTATATATTGGTACATAATCTACATTAGTGAAAATGTTAACTCAGTAAACAACGAATTGACTTTAAGCACTCAAATTATACTAATTAATTAATAACCGTCATGGTTACCGAAATCGACAACACACCTAATACAACATAAACATATTTTCTACCTTACCGGTGTTTATTATGTTCATTTATTTTACATTTATGGATCAGATAGAGTGCTATGGTCGAAGCCCGCCATTTGTCTGAGAGATGACATCTCTCGGCGTGCAC
>JAGDQP010038015.1:3553-18356 GCA_022664845.1 Lepisma saccharinum
GATGGACACATTTTTAACGTTTTCTTACATTTTCGTGACATACTCGTGATGATACACTGTCATACAAAATTTCATTTCTCTATCATGTACAAAGTTAAATTAAAAATATATTTAAAAAATCAAATTTTAAATTGTGTTCCTGTTATAAACAAACGTTTGAAGTGCTAAAAAAAAGGTAGTTTTAACATTTCTTTGAAAAATGTATTTTGGATTCACGACGTTAAAAAAAGTTGGATTGAATTTACCATCTTTTGCATGACTCTAGTCTGCTCTCAGTAAAGATAGAGTGACCTGGACCACAGAGATTATAAAAATTAGAGAGAGCCTAAGGTTGGTTTTCGTACGAGGGGTATGAAGCCGGTGGGGAGCAGAGGGAAATACGATCCGCACAGCGTTGCCAACAAGTACGACCCGAACGGGATTGTACGATAATGTGTTTAAATATGATATACGATATTAACTTGTGCGATCTGCTCCAAACCTACGATAATTCAGTAAACGTTTAAGAAAAATCATTTATTCTTCTTTTACGAGTGACATTTGCATATAATCGAATACTTCATAAAAAATCATCGTGCGGAGTGTACGATCCAAGAAGCAAAAATACGATAATTTAGTGTGTACTATACTATCCTTATAATGCAAATGGTTGGAAACCATGTGCGTAGGAAAGACAATGACGTAGTTTGATTTTAATATATGAAATGTTAGACATCGCTGTTTATATAAGTACGGCTAAGAGTTTTGTTCTAAACTCTCTCTCCTATTCCTGCAATCGTTATTCCACTGAATTTTCACTGAAAGAAAATTTTATTAGATTATCTTATCTCTCTGAATCAATGTATTTCGTTTCCACTTACAGTTTACACAACCAATGTGTGCAGAGAATGGAGAGGTAAAAAGGCTGTTCGGAGTCGATTCTACTTTTTCAAGGTTGTTTAAAGTTCATTCACATTTCATTATTAATAAACGTAACATATCTGTTTTCATGTGGATGTTGAGATCAGTTTTAGCAAACTATTATTTTAAAACTTTTATCGGCTAGGCTTTTGTATAAGTTTTCATGTGTAACTTTAAATTCCCTTTTTGAGTACATTTACATATTCCGCATTTTTATGGCCTCTCTCTTGAATGTGTTCTCATGTGCATCTTTAAGTTCACTTTTTCAATAAATTTACGGTTACATATTTCACTTTTATATGGTCTCTGTCCTGAATGTGTTCTCATATGTATCTTTAAGCTCCCTTTTTGAGTAAATGTATGTTCACATATTACACAATTATATGGCCTCTCTCGTGAATGTGTTCTCATGTGTATCCTTCACTTCACTCCTTCAATAAATTTACGGTTACATATTTCACATTTATATGGCCTCTCTCCTGAATGTGTTCTCATATGTATCTTTAAGTTTCCTTTTTCAGTAAATCTATGGTTACATATTTCACATTCATATGGCCTCTCTCCTGAATGTGTTCCTATGTGTATCTTTAATCTCCCTTTTTGAGTAAATTTATGTTCACATATTTCACATTTATATGGCCTATCTCGTGAATGTGTTCTCATGTGTATCTTTAAGTTCACTTTTTTAGTAAATTTACGGTTACATATTTCACATTTATATGGTCTCTCTTTTGAATGTGTTCTCAAATGTATCTTTAATTTTCCTTTTTCAATACATTTATACTCACATATTTCACATTTATACGGCCTCTCTCCTGAATGGGTTATTGTGTCTCTTTAAGCTACCTCTTCTAGTAAATTTATGTTTATATATTTCACATTCATATGGCCTCTCTCGTGAATGTGTTCTCATGCGTATCTTTAAGCTCCCTCTTGTAGTAAATTTATGTTTACATATTTCACATTTATATGGCCTCTGCCCTGTATGAATTTTTACGTGCCTTCTCAAATCAAATAAACGTTGAAATTTAATTAGGAAAAAATCGCATACCTTAGTCTTTTCTTTAGAACAAGTCTTCGTTTGTATCTTCGAACCACAAAACATATTTATGTTTCCCCTCCTTATTCTTGAATTTGTTTTCACTCTCTGTTTCTCTGACGAAAGTTCCATCTCAGTCTCTCTTTCCGCTCTATTCAATTGCTTTTCCATCTCTCTATTTATTGGCTCTTGTCCAATATTTATTTCGTCTTCGCTTGCATATTGACAATTTGTTGTCACTTCTATATTACTGTTTGTAACACTATCTCTACCGGATCCATAACGAAAATAGTCCGGTTTTTCCATAAACTCTGAATTAACTTCTGAATGTATAGAATATTTATCAGAAGAAGTGGACACTTCGGGAAATTCGGATTTATTTAAATTTATATTAATGCCTTCTTCCTTTATGCGACTAATATCTTCAACTTCCTTGTAACTAAACTATGGACTTTGTGTTGTATCTTCTGAATTGGATGACATTAAACTGATTAACTCACAGAATACTTTCGCCTGGCGATCAGAAAATGCTTCTTTGAAATTTTCGCAGAATGCATTTTGGTATATATTTTCACTATCAGTTTTAGATGCTGTGGTACAACCCTGAGATAAAAATAAAAAAATGGTATAAGGGAATTATAATTTTAAGGCATCATATTTCCTAAACACATAATAAAATTCATCACACTTAGTCCTCGTTTTTCATTTTCCAGTTATCTTCCCAGTTAAGTAATTGATAGTTAAAATTAACCTGAACCCTAACTTTAATATTTGCTTTTCAATTGGTTTTTGACTGGTGGTTACATAACTAATGGTTAGTGGGAATAGATCGACGGTTGGAAATGGATTTCTACTATTTCGACATCTAGGGAGTTGTTCAGGAATTATGAACACAGTACAATAGAGGATAACGCAGTAAGTTATAAATAAAATACGCATCAAATTCGCTACTTTCTGAAGTAAGAAATATGAATGTTTGATTGCATTTAGAGATTTGTGGAGTAAAGAAATAAGGTAGTAAACACACATATGTAAAGAGTTGAGTTACTATCTAAAAAATACGTATGTGTGACGTCGACCTGGTAGCCGTGTAGGCTGAAGGGCTCAGTAAGCGACTCGAAGGTCCCGGATTCGAATCCCGGGTGGTGCATGGATCTGAATTTTAATTAGTATCGCATTCATAATCGTGACGGACCGAATTCAGTAACTAAAAATCGCCCATACAACATAAGTTTACAAAGTTTATTTTTTACGTAGGCGTGATGGTTTTAGATCGCTGGCCCGCATATCCTTATACTCTCTGGGGAAGTCCACGTTATGGCCGCAGCTATCGCGCTATATGTAATGCTCTATACCCTTTATTTCCTTGCAGATAATTACCAAACATACGACGAATCTCAAGAATACATTCATTGAGTTACTGATTGGAAAGACAATGTCTCTATCCGTAATTGATTGCTAAACGGTCCAATGATCATAAGATTCAAATGGCGAGGTATTTTTCTACGCTTCAGACATTAAAACGAATAATTTGTTTAAATTATATTTATTTACCTGCTACGCTGGATATAATTTTGCATCCTTAATATTTTAATTAAACAAAATTATTCAAGTTCTTGTAAATTATAAGCTACTTTAAATTACAGTAATTCATAGGAATATATTTTAATAACATAAAGTGGGAAACGATAAGTAAATATTTCGGAGTGCCATTAGAAACTAATAACTTCGGCACTTTTCGATTAAATTGCCTGTTACATATCTAAAATCTAAAAACACCGCCCACCCGAGATTTAAACTTGGATATGCTGGACAATACTATTGAATTACAAGAATGCATGACATGAGTTCGGATGACATACAAATATGTGTAGGCAATTATTTCCTCTACAATCGTTCAACTTGGTAGAAAACATATAACGCTTTATTTCACATGTTCGTCCCTCAACTGCAACAGGTTAAGGGCAACATAGATTTAGCACAAAAGTTTCTTTCGATTTACCAAAATCACGTACGTAAATCTCGTTTACTTTTAGGATAATTTTAAACTGCATGCATTAGACGTTTAGTCCTGCGTATTTTGAAAACAAAATTATGTTACCATTTGTGAATTTTCTTGTTTTTTTTTCAAGTGAACTGATTTGTTAAACTTAGCTCCACAGCTTTTACACACAAATAGTATTTCGCCTGTGTGGGTTATCATGTGTATTTTCAAGCTACTGGAATGGGCAACTTTAGCTCCACAGCCTTTACAATCAAACGGTTTTTCACCTGTGTAGTTTCAAGTGACAGGATTGGGTAAATTTAGCTCCACAGCTCTTACAAACAAATGGTCATTCGCCTGTGTGTTCTCTCATGTGTTTTTTCAAGCTACTGGAATAGGTAAATTTTGCTCCACAGCTTTTACACTCAAATGGTCGTTCCCCTGTGTGGATTCTAATGTGTTGTTTCAAATTATTGGATTGGGTAAATTTAGCTCCACAGATTTTACACTCAAATGGTCGTTCCCCTGTGTGTACTCTCATGTGTTTTTTCAAGCTACTGGAATCGTAAAATTTAGCTCCACAGCTTTTACACTCAAATGGTCGCTCGCCTGTGTGTACTCTCATGTGTTTTTTCAAGCTACTGGAATGGGTAAATTTAGCTCCACATCTTTTACACTCAAATGGTCGTTCGCCTGTGTGGATTCTAATGTGTTGTCTTAAGTTACCGGAATGGATAAATTTAGCTCCGCAGCTTTTACACTCAAATGGTCGTTCGCCTGTGTGGATTGTCATGTGAAGTTTCAAGTTACTGGATTTCGTAAAACTAGTTCCACATGTTTTACAATCGAAAGACTTGTTGTTTGGACGTATTCTTATTTTCCGTGTCAAACTACCGCATTTTGGGGACTCATCTTGTTTTGTCTTAAAGCAAACTGTTTCTTCAACACGGGATGGTTTACTAATGTCTTCAGATACTTTGCTATTATTTAAAGATGCTTCTACAGGAGACAAATTTAATATTTTGTCGGGGTTTTGTTCTATGCTACTACTAATAATACCTTCAATATTTTTATAAATACACGAAGTTGCTTTTGGTTTATTTTCTATATCCGAAGAAAGCATCTCTGGAAATTGCGAAATAACATTTGATATTAAGCTGGATGATAACTGATCTAAATGTTTGTCCTCTTTACGTCCTTGTTTACTGTTATTATATTCCCCGCTACGATCCTGAAAAATATATTTAGGAAATATGTAAGTAAATCACAGTTGTAGACACTGCAAATAAATTAAAACCCAGCACGTGATATTTTATTTAAAATTGTATAAAATAAATTATTACAGACTACTAAACTATTAAACTACTAAACAAAATGTCAAACGATAAATTCGATATATTTATAATGACAAATGAGATTCTCAAGGAAAACGTATAACTGAACAATTGACTGAAGAATTCTTTCCTACTTAAAATATATCCTATGGATTAAACTAGAATAATAGGACAAGACAAGGAAATCAGTAAACCTCCAGAAGATATTTTAACTAACTTCAAAAGCTTTATAGTTTTGAAATAGGGGATATTCCACAGTTAGTGCACATGTTAGGATTCAAACGGGAATATAAATCGAAATATGAATTCACGTATACTCTAATAGATTTCGGATCCCAACGATATCAGACGAAATACTAACCTGTGAATTAGGTAGTTCTATTTTTGTTCTCAAATATAAAATTAAGGCATAAGACATAGTGTACATATTTTCAACGGCATTTATCGTTTAGGGGATGTGCTACGTCGTTAGTATCGGCAGTGCATATTTTTAATACATCATAAGAACATCAACATATAAGCAAGAATTATCAATACTTAGAACCTTAAAAAGTATTTAAAATAGGATTGTATGAATATGTGAAATAGGATTTCGTTTGGTAATCGCCTAACTTCACTAAAAGTACATCTAAAGTACTGTCGGTATAAGATAGGGTTGTAGAGAATCTGTCCTATACAAATATTATCAATTAGATGGAAACATTAATAATAGTTGGGAAACATCGTAAGGGAGTAAGGCCATGGTGGCTCAGATGGTAGAGCGATCACTTCTAGCGCTTGGATTCGTCTGTTAAAGTCTTCCTCGTGCCATGTGGGCCATTTAGTGGACAAAAACCAGGTGTGTTGGTTTTCTCGGGATACTCCTGTTTCCACCCACTTTCTTCATCGCATCATCATCCATACGTCCTGAGCCATAGTTGCCTAAAGGCCTTAAATAAATTCAAATTCGAAAGAGCGTAACACTCTTGTAGCGTATCTGACTTAGAGAAAAACATAACAGTGAAATTTACCAACTTGTTATTTAATTATATAATATTTTTTCTTACCATTTTTGCTTTTGCAGTATACTACCATGAACACAAATACTCCTGGTACGTACTAAACTTATTTAAATTCCTAACCTACGAAGGACACTTCAACGATGTACGTAAAAAGGGCATATATCAACATTGTATATGCATGATTTCACACAAATCTCCAATTACTTTAATATTAAAAATACTCCCAAACTAAAATGTCTCCTACAATAACTCTATAGCTTTTCTTGTGCACGCGTGTTATCAACGGTTCCTTCCGTCCTACATAACTTCGTAACCATACACCAGTAATCGCGTTAAATTCACGCAGCCACGAATTGAGACGATAACATTTTTATATCTATCTACCTCTCTTTATTTACTTTATATCACAGCTGAAATGAGTAATAACAGTATTAGGAATATTAGTTAAAGTTGTAAAATAAAATTTATTTTTTTATCATAATTTTCATATTTTTAAATAAAGAATGCCTTTTCACGCATAGTCCTTCTGAGAAGTTGTATATTATGTTTAAAATTAATTATATCGTTTCGAATATAATGCATATGGGCAAGGCGCAAAGAATTGCATAGAACAACGAAATCCAAAACAAGACAGTTTATGGCTTAAGACACCAATAACACTCTGGTTATGATATTAATTAGTTCTCCAATGCCAACCACGTTATTCTGCAATGTTAAGGAAATTGACTTTCAAATTTGAACGTGTTTTCAATGTCTTTAACCAACCTTTAGCAGATTGGTGTAGTTGAAACAAATATAAATAAAAAAGGGAAAGCCGGAGGAAAAAAAACACGAAATGGAGTGATCCAAAATAATTACAAACCATCGACCTAATTATATTTCAATGTAAGTTGCAATAAATTTGACTGTTAAAATGCAACTCTCAAAACTGCATTTTTAGTCAAGGCGTCATTATTTAAAATATTCATTAACGATTCTAATGAATTCATTTAAGCTACAAGATTCATCGAGAGTACTATGAAAATAAAGTGGAATCTACCTAATATTCTAATTTTTACCTTCGATTGATCGGAAATCGGTTCGAAACTGTGAAAAATATAAAAGTTGTAAAATTTGTCTTATATAAAATCAGTTAATAAATATTCGTGCAAATACTCACCTGACAAGGATATTTCTGCTCCTTCAAATATTTCAGAGAACCAGTTAATGCGCTCTGGGGTTTATTTTCTTCTTTTATATCTTGATTGCTCTGTGAGGACTCTCCCTGCTTTCCAGTTTCATCAGAGATGCCGAAAGATTTTTGTAACTTTTCAGAAATTGCAATCGATAAGTCAATTTCGTCGGATCTTAATTCCTGTAAAGTTGTATCTGGATTACTCTCTGTATTAGATGAACCTGAACTCAATGGCTGCAAACTATTATAAATAAATCGAGTTGCAATGCAGAAACGACTAAAATGCGCGTTTAAGTTTTTCTACAGCTACGATCAATCGAGGCAAAGTTGATACCGCTTTAAACTTGAATATTGAACTGTTAGAGAAGTTCAATCTTAAAAAAAGCATGTCTTTGCCATTTAGTTAACTTATATCTTCAACTCATCCTAATTTGTTATCACCAAATGTTTTTAAATATTCGTTTATGCTCTTCATTTTTGTTACAAGGTTTAAAGCCTCAAATTGAATAGTAGAATTTAGTTACTCGAAATTACTACCTGAAAATGTAATAACTTTAACGGGTTTATGTTTAATTAATAACAATTGATTATGTCTAGCCCCGAGAACTATCCATTAGGGAAATTATATTGAGAAAATGAAATTGAACTTACATTCATAGCTAAACATACTGTAGTGTATTTTATTTCCTACGAATTACAATATATTTTTTTATATTCCATTTAAAAAGATACCGTACGTCAAACGAAACATATGCTAAACAACTAACATGCATATCAATTATATTACGATTTTATAATAATTTTCAGTTACGATTTTATAATAATCATGTCAGGTCATTGAGTCCAAAAATGTACAGAACATATCTTTCCATTCCTCTTCCTTCAACACGTTGCAATGACGAACTCTAGATTTAGCACATTGTTGAGACGAGCAAGTCGGTCCTATTTTTCTAGCTGGTCTTTCTTCACAAAGCATTAATTGTCCGTCTTCTTTCTTGTATCTTAGATATGCTTTCCATTCCATCCCGAGACGTTTATTTTTCTCTCTCGCTCTACGAATATTGTCTGAAGCTCGCTTCTTGGTCTTCTTTGCAATCTCTTCACCATCTCCAACTGTTTTCTCTTCTGCAACGGACACCGCCGTTCCTAGATCAGTAACCTCTATGTTAACATCCTTTTCTAAAACTATGCCCATCGATATCAAATCCTCATCAGTTACAGTGAGAATATCATCAAGGGAAAGAAAGGAATCTTCCGAGTTATGACCGGAACTGTTCTCAAGAATTGTATTTTTGTTTACATTCATCTTATCACAATCGCCGTTTACTTCTTGTAGCGTATCGTTCCCTCTATTTGACACATCTTGCACACTCCGATCTTCTATACAACACCTAGCACTTAGATGAAGTATTAATGCAAATGATTTCTTGCAGTTATCACAAAACATGATATTGCGATTAACATGACACAACTAAGACTTCACTTGCAACTGTACGTAGTCACTTAACGCAAGTAATATTGTTCTTTATCACAATAAAACAGAGCTCCTAATATGCTTTCTTTTTCGCACGTCAACGCCCGAACTAAGACAGTGTTGCAAAGAACAATACAGTGTGGGCGGATTATCTCTTTAAAATACCAAAAATACGCCCTGGCAAAACCTCGTATCATTCATAAACATGAATGTACGAAAAAACTAAACATGTGTAAAAGCTTGTATAATTTTATACGAGGTTTTACCACAAGAAATGAGATACGAGGTTTTGAAAAGTTAGTTTTTCACGTTTTGTATTAGGTTTTCGTTTACGATCTTTTGCACACATGTAGATTCAGATGTGGGGAATTGAATGCAACTAAAATCTAAAATTCCATAAAAAGTGGACATACGAGGTTTTGCACTTTCGCCGTCGATATATATGTGTGTGTGAGTGAACAAACGCATATGGAGGTTATGTAAGTCAGGTTCTGTATGTTTTTTTTGCACACGCGATTAAGTTGTATTTAACAAGGTGCTGCTCCTGTCGCTAGTCACAAGTCGGTATAGCAAGAGGCACTTATTATTATTTACTTTGCTATAACCGTAGGGTGGAGTCTTCACATAGGGTGTTGCGGTCTTGAAACAAGCCTGGAGCATGGATCTTTTTGGATGTTAACTGTATTGCACTCATACATCAGTGGCGGTCCGTTGTGCATAGTTACTAAAATGGCCCATTAAGAATAAAGTTTACCAAAGTATATTTCAAGGATGGACCCAAAATCTGACAACTGTTTCTACGTACGTGCTCTCGTATAAGCACTACCGTGTGTTAAAGCCTGGATGAACGTAGTGTAAAACTCCCATAAGAGAATGTAGCCTTGTCAAATTATAAAATGTCTGATAAATCGTGGCATATAAATCTGAAGTTAGCTTCTCTCTATCGCTCTGGTTGAGGATCTAGCTTTACTAACAGATGGGTAAAGTTCAATTTAATTGGATGCCCAAGAAAATCTTTTAGGTCTGTTCGCAAATATTATATTTAAATCTTCTAGAATTGCAAAGGGAAAGGAATATTTTAATCCCGAGTTAATCTCCGAGTCCAAGATAAAATTATTATAGATAACGGATTCGCATTCTCTCCTTTTTCATGCCACCTGGTGCCTGTTTCACGAAAGTATTTGTCAACTTTTAAGGCTCCTTTCCTTGTAAGTTTGCGTTGCTTGCTTTGCGTGAGATTTGAGTGAATAGTTAATTGAAACACGAATTACACTTTCTTTACAACAAAACACGCAATAAAACCCCTGTTTCTATTGTCTATTAATCGAACGCAAAGCAAGCATCGCAAGCACTCATGAAAAAAAGCCCTTACTCTTCAGTTTGCATTTCCGGAGGACTGTCTCAAGACCGCTAACCAACTGCCACAATATTTTTTACCAACTGTTTGATTGGATACCGTTGAGTGTCAAAAGTTTACTAACAATTGGATATTGTCTAGTATAACCATACTTCTTACATAAAATGGTAGAAAAATGACTGAATGGTTAGCGCTCTTCATACAGTCCTTTAGAAATGCAAACTGAAGAGTGAAAAGTTGTGAAATAACAATACTTCCGTGAAACAGGCCCCGAGTGTCAATTCAGCCTAACCAGAAATTAGATATTTCTAGTTAACCCTAAAGTGCTCAACTAACAACATCATATTTTCTTATGTATTTCAGTTTCATTTCTGTGAATTGCTTTCTGACAATACACATAAAATTTTAAAGCTAACAGCCATTATTAGTGACTATGTTTTGGCTGTGGCCAATAAAAACCCCACACGGGTACTGGTGTTACGAAACACTGTGCGAGTACTGAAGGGTTAAACCAACGCGCAATATCTACTCGTCCAATCTCTCCTGTACAAACATTCCTTTCTAGGTTTTTAAATCGAGCACATTAAGGGCTGGATTTCATTTACGCTTCCGTTCCTTTCTGTGCTTGCAATTTGGGTGAGTAGTCAATTGCAACACGTACTTTATTGCGTGTTGTCTTGTAAGATAAGTGTAACACGTGTTTCGATTGGCTACTTAGCGAAATCGCAAGCAACGCAAGATTGAATGAAAATCAACCCTAGGGGCTCCTTTCCAAGCCCGCTTGCGTTGTTTCCTTTGCTTCCGATTTGGGTGAATACAAACCCTATGAAGGTACACAGTTAGTACTTTAATTTCTTGCAGTTTAATAGTTGTATTAAATAGATGTTGAACGGAAATAATCTCGGGAAAACGTTCACAGAATCAAGCAGTCAGAGCCCACTCTTAAATAAGTGAGTAGGAGTCCAGTCGAGGCTCTGCACAAAGCTACCACCAGGCTACAGCAGCGTGTATACTAGTTATATGGTAATGTTGCGTTCGCGTGTGTTTTTTTTTCCTAAGTATAATTATCTGCTATGTGTTATTATGTTGTTATATTATGTGCACTCATAATAATAGCTTGGTATTTATGTTTGAGTGGAAGGAAAGTACACCGACCTTAACCCCGCCATAGTAAATAAGGCGAAATAGATAAAAATAGCATTACAATAAACACTAATAAATGATTCTAAAAATCGGCTATCTGAACAATCATGGACACAGCGGTGAAATTTCAACGATAAAGTTAGAACGGAAAACTTGATCCATATTGGTTTAGACTGGAAGTGGACAAACGAGATTAAGTGTCCTCTACGCTCTCTTGCTTCCTATAGTCATGAAATTTTTAATGGTAGCAATCAGTCCAGTATCGCTTTTAGACAGGGATCATTGCTCAGAACTATTGTCACCGAAATTTTCTTCTGATTAAATTGTTGACAATTTCTCTTAGGCTGTGTGTTTACTAATGTTTTAAAGCAATTTACATCGTTTCTGTACGTGCATGTGTAGGATAATAAGAGGTAGTGAATATAATATACTGAAAAAGGTAACGGTATCTTAAGGTATACACAGGGTGTTGTAAAAGAACAGCGACAAAACCACCTCAAGATTCCTAAATTGAAAATAAGAAAATAAAAACAATAGACCATCGAAGATGCACAAACGCTTCGTTTTGGCGCTGCAGTCTACTGAAAGCGTAGGGAAATGAAGTTTAGAGTTTCCTATTTCCAATGCCATTAACAATAGAACTGAGACGCCATGGAAGTTTCAAAGAGTTGAGATTTGCTCTATTCAAAAAATATGTAATTGAGGCGCAAGGGATTTCCCTAGATATTCTCTGAAGTAAAGCTGGGTCGAAATAATTATGAATGGGTCTACTGTCCACCAAGTAATTAATTTGTTTGTGCCATGTCGATATCTCAAAACAAGTTTTCTTTGCGATTTATTTTTATAAATATTTCGGCGGCCTTTCTCAGTGTTATTTTGCAACCCCCTGCATAGATACCTACATAGCTTTATCTTATAAGGAATTTTTAGGTTTATAAGGTATTATGAAGGTTAAGGTAAAGGTATGCATTTGTTAGGGCTGCTTTCCTTGGAAGATTGCGTTGTTTGCTTTGCTTGCGATTAGAATGACTAGCCAATTGAAGCACGTCTTTTATTACGTAATACGTAGAACACGCAATGAAACACATGTTTCAATTGGCTACTCACCCAAATCGCAAGCACGCAACGCAAGATTTCATGAAAATCAGACCTAAGAGTCGCATGGACGACATGGAGGAACCAGTCCGCATATTCTCGACCTCCGGCACAAAGTGAGATGTGTTCAGTTCCATACTCGACCGCCTATACCCGCCAAGGTGCCGAGGAGTACTGTGATACACAATTCGATAGAAGGTTGAGTTCACCCCAAAGTAACAAAGTTTCCAGCGTCCTGGACGGAATTTAAAATCCGGGCTGGCCGACTCGTAGTCACACACTCTACTGCCTAACCCATGGAGACTCTACAATATATTTAAAATATTTTTGCTGAGTAGACATTATGAGCACACAAACACATAATTCTATTAGCTACTCAGCCAAATCGCAAGCGAAATACGTAGTTAATGCGTACATGAAAATCCGGCCTAACTTGTTTTCATTACCATGAACTTGAAAATTACCACACATGACGTGAAGTAAGAAACACTTCTATAATCCTTGTATAACCAAAAGGTTTATTGAAATGGAGATTCATAGAGTTGTATGAGTGTGGTCGGCCAACATCAATCAATTTTAAAATTGATTAAACCCAGCCTTGGCACTTTCGTCGGTTACATCTTTACCACCTTGTTCTGAGTCCAAAATATTATGAAGCGTGGATATTGGCCATGATACAAACTCCTAATCATCCTTGAACAAAACTCGTAGAAGAGGAAGAAGAAATAGAATCTTCCATTAAGAATTTTTTATTGCTTAAAAAAAGAAAAGAAACAAAAAAGACCGAAGCATCCACTGCCGCTGTACATTAGTCACTAGTCATGAAGTTTCGTAGAAATTGCAGCAGAGATTTATGGGTAATTAACACTAACGTGATCAAGTCTGTTGCTCGCTACTGTTAAGATTTTATTACAAAATTTCTTCACGGGGCGGCAAGCTTTCAAGAGGCTTTCTACTGCTTTGCTTGCATGATTAGTAAATTAAAAAAAAAACAGGAATTTGAACGTGGACTTATTTGCTTACGTCAGCCGCGTGCTTCGCTTGCGATTTGTCTAAGGGTTGATTTGCATGAAAGTTTACGTTTTTTGCGATTTGGGTGAATAGACAATTGAAATACGTGTTACACGTAGAACAGGTAATAGGAAGTTTAAAACACGTGTTTCAAGTGGCTACTCACTCTAATCACAAGAAACGCACGCGATCATGAAAATTAGCCCTAAATACCTAATAGAAACACGTGTTTAAGTTTTTCCATTGGCTTCTCATAGCAAGCAAAGAACGTGGCTAGTGCGTACGTGAAAAGTCGGTCTACGTAATTGATACAAACTCAGTGGCAACCACAAGACGAGAAATGAAATCCAACTTTTGCTTCATCCAAATAGGTTAATTAGAGCACACTTCTACCAGTTATTTCTAGTCTCTTTGGTTTAATGTCAAGTATAAACGCAGTAAACATGTCATTTTGTAGACTGTAAAAGTGTACACATTTTATAACATTCATACAATCAATCTAGTACCCTTTTCACACCTAAAATAATTCAGCTTCTGCTCACTTATACAGATGAACACTTTCGTGCAATTTTCCATACATTTCAGAGTATATGAATGAGGAGTTTTAATAGTCCAATGGTGGTCCACATTACGCCACATTTTTGTAGGTTTACATGTTGACGAGGGCCTCAAGACCGCAACAATACTCTCCTGTTTAGTCACTTTGCCAACGCCTGTAATAAGCCATGTGAAATTTAAGACGGAGAGAGAAAAATGATTGTCTTAATAATATTCCATACGTAAAATATAGTACAGACTTTTGGTGAGTCCACATTAGCCCTTGTTGATAAACATTTTTGTGTGTATGAAGGTTAATGCTGAGTGTATTAATTTATAGATATTTTTAACGAATTCTGTGCTGAATGACCATAACAAATCTCAAAATGACAAAATATTGCTAAGCATAGGTATATGAAAAGGGACATGATACATGTTGATAAAATATGTGCATATAGTTTCAAACATATCAAAGCAATAACAGGAAATGTTTTGTAAACTGTATCAATGTTTTATAGCATTGTTGGATATATTTACAAAATAACCTTAATGGCTCATTTTCAAGCCCGCTTGCGTTGCTTGCGATTTGGATTAATAGCCAATTGAGACACGTGTTACAACACGTAAGAAAACTACACCACATGTTTCAATTTGCTATCCACCCAAATCGCAAGCGGGCTAGAAAATGAGCACTTAGAAATGTTTGCAGTATATAAAAGAAACTATATTTCAAAAATATTTCTAAAACATTTTC
>JAGDQP010038016.1:0-18356 GCA_022664845.1 Lepisma saccharinum
ATTGCTGTATACTAAAAAAAAGCCTTCATAAAACACGAGTCTACGTCGTAAATTCCTTATTGGACTAACAGTTGGAGATCTAACAGTATCTTTGCGGGTATCCTACAAAATTTAAGAACGCGTTCAAAATCATCTCCTAATATTTATATATTTCAATTGTGCAACTCTCTATTTCAATTGTGCAATCTAAGGTAATTTAACTTTAATCTGTTGAAGAAGAATGAGTGAGGTATTCATTAGGGTCTTGGTCCACATACACCCTAGCATTGGCATGGTGGAAATATAGAATAACCTAGAAAACTTGTCAGGATAGCCGGCAGCAGAATTCGAACCTGAGTGACTACCCAGCGCCGATTCTACGTCCGCCGCCATTATTACAAGAACTAAAACAAGCATGCGTTCCTTCAGAATCAGAACCATCAAATTCTTTCTCTTCTTCAGAGCTGTTTTCAATATAGTTGCCATAGTGTTGGTTTAGAATTTTAAGGTCCTGGGAACAATTCCAGTGGCCGCCCACCTTGACTTGTGAATAAGTTTATCCTGTCTGACCGTCTGTACTCCTAGATCTCAAACAGAGATGAAGCATACTTTGTTAGATTCCTCGTGGTCTGAAAGAGTAGGGCAGAAATGACTTTGAACCGACAGGTCCTTTTCATTTGCTTTGCTTTCTCCATTGTAGAAATAGAGACTATGGTCTTGATGAAAGCTGTTAGAGAGAAACTGATTTCAAATATGATTTCAACTACCTAGGATTGTACCCTCGTTTTTAACCTGGTGACTAAAATTAGCAGATCAATTGTATTTGGGTAGCTTCCTTTCTTTCGTTTTTTTTTTAAACAATCCGTCGGTAACTCTTCCTAGATCTCAGTAACTAAAAGTCAGACAGACAAAATCGTTTGGTGTGGTCTGCTAACAAAAGTATATATTTAGAAGAAAATAAGTCTATTTCCCAGCTAATAAATATTTAGAGAGGGAGGGAAGGAAATAAATAAAGAAAGAAGGAAGGAAGAAAAATGAGAGAGAGGGGAGAGAGAGCGCGCAAAATCATTTATTTTCTTAGTTTTAACTCATTTTCTTCTTTCATTAATTTCGTTTCCTAACTTGAAAACTGAAAGAGAGAAAGAGATGAATAAACTAGGCGAAAGAAAGTAAAAAATATTCCTCCTGGTCTTTGTAAAGGAAGAAAGAGAACATAAGAAAGAAAGAAGAGGTAACAGAGAGAAATTAAAACAAGGTGCCATTTTTTGTCCCTTCTTTTAATTCTACGTTTTCGCATGTTTTATGGGTTTTTCTGCTTTTAACTTTGTAAATCTTCTCTGTTCTCGAGTGTCGCCTGAATCATGAAATGCCGCCAGTGCTTACAAAGATAAGAAATGATTAGCTATGATTGGTTAGTTGAAGACTAATGATGTCACGTCCACGTTTCCTTCAAGCAGCTTCTTCTCACCCTCAAGGCAATTAGTGAAAGTTCTCATTCATTCATGTGTGGATACGTACATGGTCAACATTGTTTTGCTATTTAGAAGTGTCGTCAAGATCAAGATGAACTAAAAACCTTCTACTCTCTTATCGGTAAGTATATTTACTTATACTTAGTTAGTATTTTTATAAACTAGAAAGATCAGTGTGAAAGAGTATTGAAGCTATTATGATGCAGCTGACTTGTTTAGTTAAATTCTTGAGTAGATGATTTACTTAAACGGTACATTATATGATCTATAACATTGACTTTAATTTTCCAAAACAGAGACGCTAACTCTGCGTATTAACAAGATTATTATTATAACCGGAACTGGAGACAAGCACATTCGAGTCTTGCTGGCGGTCATCCTTTATTTAATATTTATTCTCGTGTCTTCCAGGTTTTTCATCAGGCATTTGGTCACCCTATTCCGGAATACGTAGAATTATGTTATAATTTCAAAACAACACTCACTATGGGAAATACATAAATATAAAAGCTAGGTATACTTAAAGAAAAGCAATTTGTAAGTTACCTTTCCGTTAAATTCTCTATTGTCTCTAAATTCTATGTCACTGAATATGCTTGAAATGTTTCTTCCCGTTACTACGGATGCAATCCAGAATGTAAATGTAGGGAGGGAACAAAATATTTGCAAACTATTACACACACACACACCCCACACACACACACGCACACAGTGTGTTACGAAAACTTTATTCAACATTGATCATTTAACCCTATCTATTAAAACTATACTAGAGTGCGCGAAGCTATTAAAATTTACTGAATACATGAAGCCAGAAAGCAGAGGAGACAGTTAATCTGATTCAATTACTTCGAGTATCATCCTACATGGACCAAATTGTCATTTCTAACGATGTAAATCAGTTTTTTACTGTTGTTTTAGGAACTAATAGCGCTATAGCGGGGGTTGAGGTGTCGTTGGAAAGGTGTTGACGAGACGAATTCAAACCCATATTATTCATCCAGGTCGCAGAGGCGGGTCCCGAGGTACAGAACAGGCAATTTTCAACTCGGGAACTACTAGGGGTATGTAGATCAATGGTAAAGCGCTCACGTCTGGCGGGTGCTAGGGGTAGTCGGTTCAATCCATGTACATGCCATGGGCTTTGAGGTGAACAAATACTGTGTGCGTGGATTTTCTCGTGGATCTCCCGTTTCCTCCCACTTTCTTTTTCCACCAATTCTGTGGGTGCATCCAAAAACCTGATAAGTAACAATTCTCTCTCTCTCTCTTTATTAAGAAAACGAGTTTAAAGAGAGCATTCATTATCCCTTATGGGAGATTGTACAGAAACATCATGTGTTGGACAAACAAATATTGTTTCCGGACAACCATTTTTATGGAGAACATAGAGTAAAGTATTTAGGTAGAGTATCTCATCTTTTTAAAAAAATGTCGCTTATCAGGTTCTTGCATCCATCCACAGAATTCATGTCATCATCCATTATTTCTGAATCAAAGTTGCTTAAAGGACTTACAAATTAAATTCAAATTAAAAAATATTTGAGGTGTTTTCGGAAAGGTAACGATGAGACGAGTTCAAATCCGTATAGACAGTCCAGAGCACAGGGGCGGGTCCCGAGGTACAGGGAGGAGGGCATTTTCAACTCAGTAACTATTAGGGCTATAAAAGTGGTTGAGGCGTCGTTGGAAAGGTCTCGGGGAGACAGACTAGTAGCCAGGATTTTCGAACAGGGACACAAGTAGTCTCTTCAGCTCTTGTTCTATAGCTAGCTTATGGAAACATAAAATCAAAGGCGTAACCCGTTGTGATTGTGTGTTTGGGTGGGGGAGATGTAATTGCAAGTAACCAAAAGTCGAACGAAGTAAATGTTCAAGTTTGTTTAAACCAAATTCAAACGTTGCAACGAATTTTACAGTTTCTTTCAAGCAAAACTTTCTTTTCCATAAAGTGAAAACATTTGTAAAGTTATATTGGAGAAATTACTTTTTTTTTTAAATTCTGCTTGTCTACTAAGTGTTTTTTTTTAACGTGTGCCAATTTATCAAAAGGCGAAGGAATAAGTAAGCTCCTGCACTCTGATGTGATAACTCCAAAATGCACCTTAACTATGTGTGTTATCCTATAAACGGATTGATACTTGCAAATCACGAATACTGCCTTACAGAATACCGAATAGGAAAAAGCGTTGGTACATGTGCACACCAAATCCCAAATAGAGTTGTTACGCTTTTAGAGTCGTATGATTTTGAAGTCAAAAGAGAACAAGAGCGAAAACAACTATAAGACAAGATTAATCCAACCTATATCGAGTGTATATTTTAAAAATTTCCACACTCAAAATTGAATCATATTTTTCCTGGTTATTACAAAAATAGAATGAGTGTACAGGGTAAACTTCTATCAACGAGAGGTCATAACTCTGTTATAGAGCGTTGGCTTTGCATTTAGGAATCCTGGGTTTAATACTACAGCCAACAATCCCGACTGAGGGTTCCAGGTTCCCTCCTCAGTCATATCAGGTACTTTTGAAAATACGCCATAGAAAACTCCTTTCCGCATCCCCTCTCGCTGGGACGTATTTAAGGTGGGGTCCGTACCCCCCCAAAACCCAAAGTTTTATAGAAAAAATATTATTATAACTTCAGGCGTAATTATACATATTTAATATACATTTTCTGTCCAGACACCTTGGACCCCCACTCGGAAACCCTTGGACCCCTCCCAAAACAAAAATTGGATATGTGCCTGCCCTCTCGTAATCTACACCTTTCTAAACCATATGTAATAAATAAATTCAAATTCATAAACAGTATTAGCGCAGAATTACGTACCATATTAATAAATATTTGTGAAACATACTTTGAAAGTTGATGATAAACTTTATTTTGTATGGATCATTTTAGTAACTATAGAATTAGGGCCGTCTTAATGATACGAGTGCAATGTTGTTAACATGCCGAGATGGGACTCGAACTCGCAGTCAGGTGTACTGCGGTCCAGCGATGTACTTCACACGGCTACTAAGATCGGGACTTTGAAAGATGAAACATGCATAACATGCCAACGATCTTTCAGATTCGGATGTTGTTTGTTCCTTGTTTTTCTGGTCTAACTGACTTTTAGATTTAAGCTTATCTAACTAAGGAGAGAAGTTATATCTCTACCGTGACAAGAACACAATCGAGGTAAACTGTACAAGCTGCCGACCAAGGCCTCAAAGTAAGTATTATCTCGGTTTTACCTGATGAGACTGGAAAAAATGCAAATTCAGTCATAATGCTTTATAAGCTCCTATCTAGAATCTACCCGTGCAATAAATTTACATACATGACAAACCACTAGAATTTAGAAAATCGAGAAAATTATTCCGGAAGTGTTTAGAGACCACTATACCCATTGACATAGGAAATAATATCCAGAAGATAGCGAAATAATATAGACAAGGGGAAAATCAGATCTACTGTCATTTTTAGGTGGCACAGAAATATCTAATCGATTTTCCAAATTTAATACGCGTCCTTTGCATTTTCGATATCATATACAGTAGTGAGTGAAATACCTGAGAATTGACTCTGAAGTTTGATCGGTTTCAGAGGTTTAGTAGTCATTCATAGATAACTCTGTAACATTAGTTTGTTGTGTGAGTATAACTTGGTCAAATTGTATGTAGTAATTAGGGAACGTGTGCCAATATGTCAACCAGACTCTTGATTACCACTAACTAATCGGAACTAATGTCCATAAGTGTGCACGGCTCTGTGTGCCCAACCCCTCGCTTCACCTCTGGGTTTGAAAGAGATTTGAAAGGAAGAGGAAGTCCATTCTCCTCATCTAAAATTTTGCAATATTGTTTCCAGCGGTTGAACAGATCGAAAGTGATGATTTATGGCTAAATCGATTTGTCCTTTACATCAGGAATTAAAAAAAAAAAAAACCTAAGAAACATCTTCTCGTTGAACTTTTTTTTTTTTTTGAGAGGGGAGTTGTAATTCCTAGATAACTCTTTCTGTGTGAATATGTGATTGGATCAAACTGTCTGCTACAATTACGGGGGACATGTGGCCACGTGCAACAAACCTCTTGTTTACAGCTATTTGATCAGGACTAATGTCATTCCGTAAGGGGGGGGGGGCGGACGTGCACGGGTGCCCACTTTCTTTGCTACGGGTCTGTTGATATATACAGTGACAAGTTAAATATCTGAGACATGTCTTGTTTTTGAAGTTTGGATGTTTAGCAGTCATTCATAGATAACTCTGTAACATTCGTTTGTTGTGTGAGTATAACTTGGTCAAATTGTATGTAGTTACATAACGTGTGCCCATGTGTCAACCAGACCCTCAATTACCATTAACTGATTGGAACAAATGTCTATTCCGTAAGGGGGGACACGTATCAGGGTGCCCACACCTTGGATACGACCCTGGATCTTTGAAGTTTTGCTATATCGTTTCCTTTTTCCAGTAGCTGAGCAGTGGGCCGGATAGATAAAATTAATTGTATGGCCTTAACAGCACTATGGCTTACGCCCTTCCCGAAGTAGGTCGGATGTAATGATTTATGGCTTAAGCGGTTTCTCCCTTTTAGATCCGGAAAGAGCTACAAAAAAACAAAAAAACAACTGACAAACGTCTTCTCGTCGAAGTTAGCTTTTTTTTATGTCCTCCAGTTGCAATTTCTAGATAACTCTTTTAACATACGTTTTCTGTATGAATTTCTGACTGGGTAAAACTGTCTGTTGCAATCAGGGAACGTGTACGCATGTGCTAACCAGCTAATTGTTTACAGTCATATAATCAGGACTAATATCATTCCGTAAGGGGGGGGGGCGGACGCGACCGAGTTCCCCCCTTGACTACGAGCCTGCAGCGAGACAAGTTCATAACTGTATTGATCACCAGATGATAGGGTAGGGTCCGCAAGATACTTAGAGGTGAGGATTTTCAACTCAGGAATGGTTGAGGTGTCGTCGTTTCCTTTTTCCTAACGAAAAATTGATTATCCAAATAGGATGCTTGCTGCTGAAGCTTGGCGGAAACATATATGTGCAGTCCTCCGACTGGGTTCCGCCGCACTTGTTTATTTCTTAATTCTTGCAAATAACGTAAATATTATCTGCAGGATATGTTATTATGCGCAGTCCGGTACTGCATAACTCAAGAATTACGATATAAATCGATAAACGGACCGCACAGCGACAACAAACGTAAATAACAATTAGGATTGAAAGTTTAGTCCATTTTGGATTAAATCCGAAACTGGACGAACTAGATTAAATGTTTGCTCTGGCGTCTATCTTTCTAAATCACTCCAGTATCGTTACGTAAATCTCAATGGCATTGATCAGGTACCACTGATTATCTCGTTTTACGTACCTAGTGTCCGTAGCTCAGTGGTAGTGCGTTGGCTTAGCAATCGGAATATTCTGGGAACGATACCTGCGGCCGCGCATCATAAGGATAATCACACCAGACAAATGCCGGGATGGTACATACAAACTAGACCCTGGGTGAGTACCTTCCAACATCCTCTGCGCCATCCTCTCCCGACCTGAGCCTGAGATGCCAAAGGCCATAAATAAATTCAACATTCTTGTGTCACACAACTACTTCAGTGCTGTTCAGCGAGCATCATACTTGCTGACTGATGTATGATAACGATACTGGATGCTGAAGTTAAGATTAACGAGTGTAATGCTCGCTAAAACATCCATGCCTCAGACGGGACAGAACTCACGCAGTGGTGTATTTCTACTGAGAAAAGTGCCTTGGCGCTAGAGTGAGGACACCGGTCGTCGGACATACCAGAATGTTCGGCCATTTTCAGATAAATGTCATTGAAACAAAAAATAGCTCACATAAAATGTGTATAAAAATCGTCTCTGGTTCTTGGAGAGCTATAACTTGATATTTAATTTGAATTTTATTTATGGCCTTTAGACATCTAAGGCTCAGACCGGGATAGTGGAGGGCACAGGATTTTGGAAGGTGTCGGCCAGGTCCTATTTTATTGTGGCCGAGGTTACATAGATATAATACACGAATGTTCCTTTTGTCGGCCAGGGTGACCGATACGTGATACTTCTTACCTAGTGTTCTTGCGATGTTAAATTGTTTCTTTTCTTTCTAAATAGAATCGATACTAATCTAGGTCATTTTGGAAATTTTATCTTTTACTTCTTATCACCCCCCATACCGATCGGGGCTTAAACGGCATCAGGAGTGTCAGTCATTATTTATATCAGCGAACGCGAAAACTATGGATTCGACACTAACATCGCTACTTTTTTTTTATTATTTTTATATATACCCCTTTCCTTTCTTCTAGGGGTGTCTTACCACCACAGTATTTTTTCAGACTGTAAGTGATATGTGTATCAAGTTTGGTTGGTATTGCTCCAGGCATTCCCGACACATACATACACATTCATCCATCCATTTTAGTCTGTTTTATACGAATTTAAACACTTTATTGTAATAAGCATCAATGTAAAGTTACTTCTTTTTATGGATATTTATCATCCTTTTGACAAGTGCTCGGTAAATGGGGCATACCTGGCTGACCCACTGGTTTTGAGTGGACGACAGCTGGTGAAAATTATCTGTTTTCCTAAAACAATCTTAATCTCCCAGCTTCTCCCACAAAAAAAAATGTTTATGTAAATAAAAAAAAAAACTTCCTTCTCGCGTTAAGCGTTTACGCGCGATAGAACGTCGTGCATAAATGTAGCCTAATTGTGCACACCTTCTTGGAAACTTTTGTCGTGTCATTTAAATAGATAATAAATTCTTCGATGCGCGGGTGATTTTTTAAATTACATTGAGCAGTAATGTCTAGCCTTTTTAAAGGATACTATGTACTCAAATGTGAGTTTCCGGTTTCAAGCATATTTCCATAGTTTTTTACTTCTTCAGGCGTCTTCCTGTTTCCAACATAATATTTCGTTCAGTATTTTTCTACTTCTTCCGATTACTTTTCTTTTTATATAACCGCTTCAATCTCTTTCTTTTGAAGATTATTCATATTGTTGTAGTTTTTGTTTTAGGCTAGAGCAGTTGCTGTGAACCCTTATGCAACCGTCTTGTCTGTTTGTCAACAACTTTCAGTTCAAGAAGTACTATGGCTAGGAAGATCGTTGAGGTATCATAGGAAAGGTCTCAGCGAGACGAGTTTAAACCAGTATAGCTAATCCAGATCGCAGGGGATTGTCGCGAGACACGGGCGATTTTCAACTCAGAAACTACTAGGCCTACGAAGGTGGTTGAAGGAGGCACTATTTTTAACGAAACACTGATCATCCAAAGAGAATACTGGCAGATGAAGCCTGGCGGTAGCATATATGGGTTCCGCCTCGCTTGATTTTTTAACTTCTATGTTTGTTTGAAAGGTTCTTAGATCTAGTCTTTTGTTCTTAGATCGTACATCTCAGCTATAGATCTAGTCTTTAGTATTTTTACTATTATGTTTTATTGTTTCATTAACAATGTGATTAACGCAACGTCACTGCGATACAATGTGCTATGTATCTAAATAAAAAAAGGGTAAAATTATGATATAGAAAAAATAGATTAAGTATTGACTTTGAGAACATATGATAATGAGACAAAAATGAACAGAGTATTGATCAAGAGATTAGAATCGCCAATTCCTGTGTACAGCGAAAGAATAATGTATTTCGTGATCTATTATTTAGCTAGCAGTAGTTGAATGAATACACCTCGCGAAAATTGGCAACGACACTGGCGCAAATTACTTATATTTCTTATATGAACAGTTTTAATAAAATTGGATTTGATATGAAATTTAACGAAAAAAAACTAATTCAGGCCGATTTGTCAGTTAAGCCAAATACCAGAAGAGCTCGTCAAGCCTACATTATAGAACATCAATCAATGATTTGTCCCAAGTCTAATAAAATAAAATAAAATAATAATAATAAAAAAAAGCAGTAGTCCATTTTGAACACAAAGCAACTTGTATACTGTATTTACATTTGCATTTAATTTTAGCAGAATTGGTATTTACATAGGTTGCATTGTCATTTGATTGAATCTGGACGCTTATATTACAAGCAATACACAATTTTAAATATATTTAATTCAGTATTCGATTTGTACAATTTCCACAAAGGAGAGGAACTACTAAGACATTCAGAAAGTAACATTTTAGGTCCATTCATATCCCAGGCTTCAGGTATATATCGGTAAACAGATCCAGGAAAGAATTTTGCAGAAAGATTGTAATGTCAACCATCCCCGCTACAAATCAAACACTGGCTTTAAATATTTCATTATTACTCTTTTTAAAATCTGTTTTCTGCAATTTCAGAAAGAAGATGATGGAAGAATTTGAAGAGAGTACATTCTCAAGCAAAGTTAGTCATAAAAATGACGATTCGGAGGTAAGACTAGATATTTTTTGTTTGTTTTCTTAACATCATCATCTTTTCTTGTAGTCCCACCTACAAAGTGATTTTATTTTTTAGTTACTAAGTCTTCCTACGCTACAAATCATGAGAGTATACAAGAATACTGCTCAATACAAGAAAATTATGGCACAATAATGTAAACGTTCGTATATTTTCTTAATTTATTTTGATCTGAAATTGATTGAAGCGTGGAGCAAGTCATGTATCATAATTATGTAGTGTTGACGATTTCATGGTTACCTTATAACATCAAAGTCATATTCGATCCACTAGAGGATGAGGCCTCTTCCAGAGGGCGAAGCTGGTTTACTGCTCCCACGCTAACCGCCGACCTGGTATTCGAGTGGGTTGGGTCGCTAAGCCAGTGACTCGAAAGTCCCTGGTTCGAATCTCGGCCGGTGCATGGATGTTTGTTTGTGGATTTTAGAGACTTAACAGCTAGTGGACTGGGGACGGGTCGAAGTCATTAGTTACTAAAATGGCCAAAAACTACAAAATTGACTGAGGTAGTCAGCAACGCTTGTTAGTAGATCAGCGAGGAGGTCGTTTTGCTTATATTACATTGTCTATTCAATCATATTTTCTGGGAATGTATATTATTGCAAGCAAGTTATGTCTCAAGATAGGTATGTGAAAAAATATTCTGCCATGATTCACGTTTTGTTGGCGTACTTGCGCAACCGCTTCCTAACATACTTTCACATAAAGGGCGGACGAAATCTACGAATGGTTAGGCTTACGAGATCTGTTAATTCAAACGCATCTCGCAAGCTAGTAGGTTCAGCAAGCAAAGTATCACATCATTCCAAAGATTATTACATTCAATAAAAATGTTACGTCGCAATAAAATATGTATCATAATTGCATTTTAAAAAACATGTTTCAATGAAATTATGGGGGCTCACTTTCCCTTAATGTTGTTACAGTTCATCAAATATACCTCTCCTTCTTCTCTTTAGAATCATATTCGAAATGACACGTGACAAAGTGAGCTATTTAATTCAAATTGTGTAAGATGTTTAATAATGTGTCCAGTGTTTGCAACTTATTATTGAAAACTTAGCAACATACATTTTACCTATTATTTAATAACTACAGCATTGATGAACCTGGTTTGCTCGAACAATTGATGAATTATTACAGACGTATATGGTTGTTAACACTTCGCGCCCATGGAGAGTGCCATCTGTTACCTTGGAAAAGTGTAAGATAATAATACTGTTCGTAAGATTTCTCTACGAAACTGTTATTCCATAAGGAATTATACCTAGGTCTGAAAGTTAAGTAGGTGAGTGGTCTGCAGTCAAAATACTACTTCACAGTTGAAAAAAAGGTATTATACTTTGCAGTATGTTTTCCGTTTAAATACAGAAAATTAATTATTGGGGAATAATTTTCAAATACATTTTTTTATCTTTGTATTTGTAAAGGAATATAACGTAAATCTTCATGGGCGGGTATATTCTTTCATCCTGTATGCACTTAATAAATAAATACCTATTGGAGGAAAATTGTTTCGTAATGGTTAGATCACTGTTGGGAGTCTAATGGGAAGTAGCCCAGTCAAATGAAAAAAACAAAACAAAAAAAACAACAACATAGGAATGAAACTGAACAAGCTGAAATTTTGCATACATTTTTGTTTTGACATTCTAAAGATGGGCTGAAAAGTCTCATATGATATCGCGTCGGCGAGTCAAGATATCAAAGGTCACGAAAATCGGTGTTTCGCAAATATCTTGCTTCCTCAGGTCACGAAAAGCTGTCGTTAAAGGTTATTACAAAACTTGTAGAGCATTAAATTCTCTACAAGTTTGGTTATATGAATTTCTTTCGTATGATTAACCGTTTTCGAGATATAGCACAAAGAAGGGGAAGTGCGCATCCGTTTATAGGATATCGCCGTATAAACTGCGGAGACAAATGTATAATGCACTTTACAAAGTTAATTATATAATCTAAATTATATTATTATAATTATTATTTATTATTAATAATGTTAAAACATTGTTTATTTGCAATAAATAGTTCACAAATACTTTTTATAAATAAAAAATGTATCAATTAATATGAAGTAAAATTAAATAAATTAAGTTATTTAAATTAAATATTGTAATTACATTGTTTGTTAAATTTAAGTAATTAATATTTGTATTTAGTCTGGAAGCTAGGCTTGAAGCCCCAACTCTTGGAGCCATCACAGAACGTTCCTCTGTTTGGATTTTTATTTATGGGGCGAAGTGGGTATATGTGCATATTTGCATCCTTTTTGATGAGGCGCATTGTCTATCAAGTATAAGAACATGTTCCCTCTGCTGGGAATCTTTCGCCTGCACTCCTTAATAAATATATATATTTGAATAATTTCAAATAAAATATGTTGTTTCTGGGTTCGTTTCCCAAATATGGAGTTGGGGACAGTCTTTTGTGTTTATTTTGGCCTGAGATTTCGTGCAGACTTTGTTATTATTATTATTTATAGTAATAATAATACTCCGTTGCTATTGTGTATGTATACACAGTTAGCACTTTATTTGTTGTTGGGTTGTTATAAACATTTTTTCTAATAGTAGTTGTTGGTAGTCGCTGTTCACATCTTCAACTTTCAGATGGGCTTGGAAAGACAGGCCCTACAGTTGTCTGGCTAGTTGGATTCTGAACCACTTCATGTGATCGACCACTACGGGGCTTGAACTCAGTGTTTCTTTCAGGCACCTCTCCGGAAGTGCGGAGCACCCCCCGGAGGGAATGTACACCTCCCCCGGGCAAAATTGTAGTTTACTATTTATCCTACTATTGTAATGCTAATTGTACAAGTAACACCCTCCCGGTTCTCTGAAATGCTCCCCCGGGGCAAAATTTCTGAACAAAAGCCTGTTTGAACTTGTAGCTACGTACGTGCATAGTATGATCGTGATAACCATTTCTGTATCTCTGGTTATTTTTTGGCCATAAGTTTGTCTATTAAGAGCAGTTTGATCTCTAGCAGACTTTTAAATAGAGTTTTGTTTTCTACGTATATCTGCTAGTGTTGTATGTACCTTGGTGGCCTGGTCCAGTTCATTGAACATGGATAACGTGGAAGCACGTTTTGATAATTATAGTAGGTCAGTGTGGTATGGTAGTTCTCGTTGGGCTTTCAGGGTAACATCCCACCATATTTGGTTTGTTGTATAATTCTTTCTATAAAATCTGTGGTACTAGATTGTTGTTTTGGTGGAAAACTGTTTGTTCTTCTTCAGCACAACCGAAAGTGTGTTTCTAGAACTTTGATAATAAATGTACACTCCTCTTATGTACTGACTTAAAATCATTTTTTCAAAAAAGCCTATCTGATTTCACAGAGGGTCCTGGTGTGGTGATTGTGGGTTTCTTGGACAGTTTTGCAACTGCTTGTTTGTCCCGAAAGTTGTATTCGGTTTAATTATCTGATATATATTGGCAGGTGCGTACCTGCTTGTTTCAAAATGAGTTTTATTTTCTTATTTTAATACTTTGTTTTGCTTATCATTGGGCTCGATGCCATGTTTGTTTCTTAAGCACTTGTGATGTTTAAGTGCAATTAATCAGCAGCAGCGTCTGTTAATAGACTCTTTAATGTTAAAAAGGTTATTTCAATTGTCGGTGTGAGATAAGCGTTATTAGGTCTTTTTAAAGTTTCTTTTTTTATATATATTTTTGTTCAACTATGACAAGACTTGGTTGAATAGAAGTGCCCAAGGAGAGAACAGATTCCGTCCTATGTAGACAGATTTTGTTTATTCTTTGTTATTAGGTTTTTTTTCTAGCTTTAGCATTTTTAGGTACTCAAAACTTTGAGTTTATCTCAATATTTTGTTAAGTTGTGGGTGTCATTTTCTGCTAAGTATAGCAAATTTGTCATCTTTTGTTTATATTATCAGTGGTTTGCCTAAGCGGCACGTCTTTTGAGGTAAGTTTAACCTTCTCCATGTTCTTATTAGTCCAAACGTGTTTGAGGAGAGCTGTGGTTCGGTCCTTTATTTGGATTTAAACCCTTTATTTTTAGAGAGTAAATTAATGTGGGGGATTCCGTGTTTTGGAAGCTGAGCTTCGTTCTATCCAATATCAAGTTTTGAAGATAGTTTCGCTTTTTCTTAAAAGCTATATTGACCTTAGCGAAGGCTTTTGTTTTTATTTATAAAAGCAAGTTTTATGTTTCATCATTGTTGGAGGCTATAAATTTGTTTTCATTTAGGGAGTCCAGCACTACTGCGATTGCTCCGGGTATTTCAGTTTGTGTCGGTTCTATGTCGTAAAAGTTATTTTACATGCTTTGGTTTGTAGATCCCTTTCTTGTTTAAGTTGTGAGATCATGTACGTTTTGCCACAGTATTTTCTATTTCGGCTGTGACGTCATTCTAAATGTCGTCAATAAGTTGGTTGAATGCTTGTGGAGCTAATGTTGCCTTCCACAAAATTCAAAGTTTTTTTTTTTTCAGTTTGAATATTGGTACAGGACTGCGTTGAAGGATTCTGGTCTTTGCATCTGACCGGATATGAACCCGGCCTGTCTTGTTCCAGAGTCACCTCAGAACACTTTTATAATATGTCCATCTTGTAGTTAACTGCTGTATCAGCTTGTATAATAATAAACATTAAATTAAATTAATAACAATCAAATTCAACTTATAAACTGTAAAAAATAGATAAAACTAAGAAGACTAAAAAAAAACATTCTGAAAGTAAACATATTTACACTACGAACGAGGCGCACTTCTTTGTGCTATATCTCGAAAACGGTTAATCATACGAAAGAAATGCATATATAACCAAACTTGTACAGAACTTCATGCTCTACAAGTTTAGTAATTACTTCTAACGACGTGCGACGCATAGGAAGCGAGATATTTGCAAAAAACATCTTTTCGTGACCTTAGCAACCAAGATATTTGCGAAACACCGTTTTTCATGACCTTTGATATCTCTACTCGCCGACGCGATATCATATGAGACTTTTCAGCCAATCTTTGGAATGTCAAAACAAAGATGTATGCTAACTTTCAGCTTGTTCAGTTTCATTCCGAGGTTTAGCCTTTATTTCGTCTTATTTGACTGGGGTAAAGGTATTTGAGCCAACCAAGGCTCATCGTCGAAAATTAGTTGGTAAATTGCTATAACATCGTTGGCCTAAATTATTTTATGAATATCACCTTCGGTTGGTTCAGCGAATGATGGGTTATTCTTGACTTAGTGTTGACAGTCTTCGTTGGCCCATCCTTTTCCCGAATGTTATTCTCTTCCGTTGCCCAACCAATCCGTCCTACCATTTCCCAACTTAGGCTCACATTTCCCCCACATTTTATACTATTAGGAATATACCTCAAGGATCCACTTCTTTGGCCAACAGAGGTATGCCATATCAGACCAAAGATGGTTAATTTGCAATATTTAAATGTGTCAATGGATTGAGTAGCCCCAGGAATATGAATATCAGTCATATAAAAATACCTGATAACCCAGGCATGTTAGTAACAATTACACTGTTTACTCTTATACTAATTTTGAACAGTTCTTCAATATTACATGTGTTTTACTCGTGTCTTCTAGGTATCATACGATGTAACAACTTCTGAGAGTGATACTTCACTGGATAGCTTTATAGAAAGGTAAAGATCATGGCATATTTTGTTCTTAATTTCTATTGTGTAAACTTTTAAATGATCATATTCATTATATTTTTTAATATTATCAAGAATATTACAATTTTGTCAATGATAGGCATTTATATATTAGATTAGTACCGGAGTCAACGTAGCTTAGGTGGTAACGCGCCTGACTACGAATCGAGCGGCCCTTGATCCAATTCCGCTGGAGTCTTTTCTTTAGCGCTTGAATATCTGTCACTTTGAGGTTCATTCTCTCCTAACGAAGTGAATAACAGTGTCCTTTGTATTCCTGGGCACATTAGGATATAAAGGTGGTCGGCTTGGTGTCATGGGTCGAGAATATCTGGAGCGCTACCTCCACATTCTCCATGCGCCGTTCAAGGCACCTGTGCATCTTACAGGGGATACCCTTTTCTACCACTCCCTCTTCTCTTGCCGTGAAGAAAGCGCTAGATGGAAAGAGTGTAGACGGTCAGAAATACGTTGCCCAAATCCCGATAGCGAAATAGATGCTCTCCTGACACGCTATATTTTAATCAATTTTTCTATTTGTCAATTCGGGATCGCAATCTCCATTAACTGAGAGTATTGCCCATTTCTGGTGAAATAAGTGATCAATCATTTGATCAAAATTTAATGTTTCGTTACGATAAGAAACCATTTTCTCTTTCTACGCATGTGGGAACATCACACTGGAACTGGAAACAGAATTTCCAATAAGAAAAAGAAATCTTTCGTTTCTTTTCCAGGATTAGTACAAATATAGTACTGAAAAGTGTAACTAGTGAATGTAAAATCTTTATAACGAAAATACAATTTGTTCTTCGATATGAAATGAACTTTTGGCCTTGAAGCCTTGTACTCTAATTTCACGAACGAAACGTTCCTCTACTCTAACTTCACGAAAAATAATTGTACTTTTTAAGTCCACGTACTCTAAGTGTATGTTACCTTGATAAGGACCTTGGAGTTTAAAGACTAAATACCGTAAACCAACGTATTACATTCAAGTTTCTAAAAAAAACAGGAATTTATCCACATTTGTATAAAAAAAATAACTGAAAAAACGGAAAAGGAAAGGACTTTATCCACGTACCAGTTAAAAAACTGTGTAATATGAATTCATGACTAAAGGTGGTGAATCACGTGTCTTAACATTCTTCTTTTCCGTTGCAAAAACATTCAAGAGTCAAGCATTCATCAAAATGAAATTTATATGCACTCGTGAAAACTATTTCCATATCACAGATAAATGAATGTTTTACTATATAAGTTCTTCTTTGAATGAACGTTGTTTACTCGTTGAATCCACTGAGGTTCCTTGTTTTCAAAGAAAACTTGTTCCAAAGAAAAAAATCCTGAAAAAGGAATTGTTCCCGGGAGCGCGTTCCCATGAACTTGTTCCTCCTCAAGTCCGATATTGGCTCTTCATATCTTAGGATCCATATGTTTCTTTTCTCTCCTGTTCCCCTCTCTTTCGGGAGGAGAAGGTCTTTACCTACACTGAAACGTTAGCTAAATACTATTATTTATCTACAAATATTTCAGGAAAGATACACACATGAGTAAAATCTGTATTTTTGGTAACGTACGAGCACATGCTTGGTTTTCTATCTCATTGTCGTTCCAGTATCCATACATTCATTACATGAATAGTATTTCCATTGCAAAAAGTTTGCAATGTCTTCTATGCGGAGTATGTAAATGAACCCGCCTACCTCTGGTGCATGGGAGCTCAAGTTCGATTCCAGCTCGTACCATGTGGGTAAGCTTGCTATTCGCCGCGGATAATCCGCGACCGTACTTGAATCTAGTTCTACATCCCGGTGTTCCGAGAATAATTCTCAGGACGTATAAATAATTTGCAGCGAAGAAGAAAGGAAGGAAGACTTCGTTTCCTTTCTTTTCACATGACTATAATTATATTCTCTCCAATTCATGAGTACAGCAGCTCAAAAACCTTGAATACATAGAATATGGATTTAATTCAAGTTGACGCTTAAAATATTTTCATTTTCAACAAATCACCTGTTTCATTGGGCCAAGGTCAGTGTTTTGTTGCTCAATGGTTATTGTTGTCAGTATTATTCTTTATTTCCATCTGCCTCCTGCGTCAGAATAATTAGTACCACTGACTGAATTTTTTGATAATTTTCCTCTGACCATAACAATGCCGAGAAGAAAAGTATACTTAGTTATTTAAAACCGGAAACGCAACAATGGGACTATTTTAAACTTTCGATAAAATAATGATAAAATAAGGATTTTTTTTTTTAAATTTTAGAAGTAGCAACTATTGTAATTATTTAGGTGCAGGATGTTGGACATAAAATTGTGGTAGTTTTTAACCTAGGAAGTTAATAAATTATTGAACTTTTTTTTTAATCATTTGCACATTTCAAACATCTTTGTAAATTGGTAGCGTCATAGATTTTCAGTTCTGAATTATATCAACCTTATACGTGGGCTTTGGGGTTGACAAATACCGTATGTGAGATATGCTGGGTTATGCCGTTTCCTCATTCCACCAGTTATGTAAATGAGCCGTTATTTCAATAAATTATGGTCTTCTGTTGCTTTTCTTTTGTTCTGCGTTCCATGATTATAATTGAACAAGAAAATATTTGAAGTACATTTTAATCGGTGCTATATCTCTAATTATTTTTCGTATTGTGATTTCTTTCAGGTTAAAGGAAGAAAAAATAAGAAGAAAAGGAAGATGTCAAGAAACAAAAACAAATGAGAGCAAAATTGTCCGGTATGCTGATTATACTCATTTCAAAATATGAGAAAATGTAATTTTGAATGTATACAATGTGTGAAATAATTCGACCGACAAATTTCGA